>CAUYQG010028052.1:0-12496 GCA_963574415.1 Tarsius wallacei | reverse complement strand
CCTGTAATTCCAGCTACTTGGAAGGCTGAGGCGGAAGGATCGCCGGAGCCCAGCAGGTCGAGGCTGCGGTGGCCGGGAGCGGCCACTGCACTCCAGTCTGGGCGACAGAGTGAGACTCCAACTCAAAAAAAAAAAAAAAATAGTGACTTGGCTCTGAGTAACTCCAAAGTTTGGAAGTTGGAAAAATAAAGAAGCACTTGCTTAGAAAACTGAAAAACAGTGTCCTGGGAGGTAGGAAAAATATCAAGGCACCACTCTGAGTCTCACATGACTAAGTATTTCAAGAGCAATTGTAGATATTGATAGACCAAATAAAATGAGGATGGAATTAACCATTAGATAAGGCAATGTGAAGGTCATCTGTGACTTTGACAGGTGCTGCTGACAAGAGTGGTAGGACAAAAACCTGACCATAGTAGGTTCACAAGGGAATAGAAAAAGAATTGGACACAGTGAGTACAGATGAGTCTCATGGGGTAAAATTTTACTAAGAAAGAAAGCAGAAAAACAGTGAGAGTGAAAGTTGTGTTTCAAAGAGTTACTTTTAGATGACCAACAGAGAGGAGAAAGTTGATACAAACCACTGAGGGGACAATTGTAAATGCAATTGAGTAGATATGAGAGGATGGGATCTAGGGAAGCATTGGCCTTAGTTTGAAGCTACAACTCTGTTTTTTTTTTTTTTGATTTGGAGTCTCACTCTGTTGCCCAGACTGGAGAGCAGTGGCATGCTCCAGGCCACCGCAGCCTTGACCTGCTGGGCTCCGGCAATCCTTCCACCTCAGCCTTCCAAGTACCCGGAACTACAGGTGCGTGCTACCACAACTGGCTAATTTTCTTTTGATTTATTGTAGAGATGAGGACTCGCCAAGTTGTCCGGGTGGTTCTCAAACCCGTGGGCTCAGGCAATCCACTCACCTCGGCCTCCCAAAGTGCTGGGATTACAGGCTGAGCCACAGATCCCAGCCCTGAAGCCACAACTCTTATCTACAGTTCATTTCTAATAACAAAAGGGAAACTAGAATGTCATTGTGGATTGACATACAGTAAGTCCCCTACCTACAAATGAGTTCCATTCCAAGAGTGTGTTCGTAAGTTTAATTTGTTCATATGTCCAACAAAGTTAGCCAAGGTACCCAACTAACATGATCAGCTATATAGTACTGCACTGTAATAGGTTTATAATACTTTTCACACAAATAATACATAAAAATCAAGCACAAAGATACAAAATTTTCTAAACTTACAGTATGGTACCTTGAAAAGTACAGCAGTACAGTACAGTACACAGCTGGCACACAGAGGCTGACACCGAGTGATCATGCAAGAAGAGTTACTGAATGAAGGAGGAAGAAGAGGTGGAAGATGGTAGAGCTGAAGGATTGTCGGCGATAGGAGACAGACGACAAGTTGCCATTTCACCAATGCCTGTGTTGACGGCACAAGTTCTGGTTTTTGCTGGATTCAAATCTATCTACTCTCTTGAGGAAATGATTCAGTGATGTCTGAATAGTAGATCTTTTTTTCTCATTATAGATGACATGATAGCACTGGATTGCATTCTGAATGACTGCTGCAAGCTTTGTGTACTGTTGTACGTTCAGGTCCCATGCCTCAAAACTACCAGTGCCTCCACAAATAAAGCAAATCCCCTTGCTATTTCTTGTGTTGTGAATCTCTTTGGTTCTTTAGTTACTTCTTCTTCCTCTTGTCTCTCTTCATCCTTTCTCTGGGCCTCTGATTCCATCCAGTCTTCATTAGTAAGTGCCTTGTGTTGTACAACAAGAAGTTCAGTGAAGTCGTCCTCTTGCAGATCTAGTTGCTGAAGACCTCTTTGGACTCCTCATTCACCATCTCAAATCCATGAAAATTCTGAACAAACTGTAGGCAAAGTTCTTCCAAACCCCATATATGGTGACAGCCATAACCTCACACCAAGCAAAGTCCATGTTTTTTATGGCTTTGTAGATATTATCATCCTTCCAAAATTGTCCCAAAGTTGTTCCTGATTCATCACTTGCTTTTACTGCCTGACAAAAAGTGTGACTTAAATAATATTTCTTGAAAGTTGCTATAACTCCCTCGACTGTAGGTTGGATGAGCAACAAAGTATTTGGTGGCAGATGCGCTAGACATTGGGGTGAAAGTAGTTCATGAATGGGAGGTGGCCCAGGGCATTGTCAAGTAGCAAAAGAATGTTGAATGCAACGATCCTTCTCCAATCATTATTTCTCTACCTCTGAGATAAGGTGGAGGAGAAATCAGTCCTGGAAAGTGGCCTGTGCAACCCAGGCTTTGGGGTTACTCTTTCACATAATAGGAGAGACCTTGGTTCTGTTTTTAAGGACTTTTGCATTCTTTGGATGATAAACTAAAAGATACACTTCACATTGCCAGAAGAATTGCCACCAAACAACAGAGTTACTATCCTTTGCTGCTTTATAGCCTGGCATCAACTTTTCCTCCCTACTGACATAACTTCGATCTGGCATTTCCTTCCAGTACAGCCCTGTCTCATCCACACTAAAAACTTGCTCAGGTAATTTCTAGAGGTGTTCAACAATTTCTAGAAGTGTTTCAAGAAGTTCCCAGGCAGCTACCATATCTGCACTCGCTGTTCCACCACTTACTTTTACACTATGAAGTCTGGCACTAGTCTTGAACCAATGAAACCAGCTACAGCTGGCATTAAAAGGCGTGATTCTCTGATTCTTCTCTGTGTTTTTTCTTCAAGTCTGCATAAAGGCTTTAGCTTTCTCTTGAATCAGGATTCAGTTGAGCGTGACTCAACACTGATGCTGATCCTACATTCACACACTGAGAAGTTTCTCCATCTCCTCCATAACTTTTCCAAGCTTCTTCGATATTACTGTTGACATCATCGGCATAGAAGACTTCACATGTCCCATGATCTTGTCCTTGTTCTTTAGACTTGTGCTGATGGTTGAACAATTCATGTTATAAGAACCAGTGACGTCTACCACCTTTTTGCCTTGCTTAACTCTCTCAATTATTTTCATTTTTGTTTCCTGTGTCTTCACTTGGTGCTTCTTAGCAGTACCAGCTATATGACTGCTGCATTTCCGCTTGCTTCCAGACATCCTGGGCATGCAATAAATATATGTACTACTGTACTCTATATTGTACTCTTTACTTTGCACAGTAAATCATACAAAAGCACAACCACTTGTAGAAGATGCACCCATGTGACAACATACACCAGACGTGAACTTATTTACATGATTGGATATGGGAATACATGTTCGCATCTTTGAAAGTTGGCAGCTTGAAGGCTCATGTGTTGGGGACTTATTGTATATGTAAATTTGCTGTTTTGTTGCTGGAAATGTGAATTATTTCTGTTTACACAGAGGAATAAGAAACAGGGTCAGCCGGGAGTAGTGATTCATACCTATAACCCCAGCACTTTGGAAGACTGAGGTGAGAGGATTGCCTGAGTCCACGGGCTCGAGACCAGCCTGGGCAACTCACTTCTACAATTAAAAAAAAATTAACCAGGTATGGTGGCACATGCCTGTAGTTCCAGCTACTTGGAAGGCTGAAGCAGAAGGATCGCCTGAGCCCAGCAAGTCAAGGCTGCAGAGGCCGTGAGTGTGCCACTGCACTCCAGCCTGGGTGACAGAGTAAGACTCTGACTCCAAAAATAAAAAAAATTTAAAAAATAATAACTTTCTTTTTAAAAAATTACATAAGAAACAGGGTCATCAACAGAAAACGGGTCCTCCAAATAAAGGCCAAGATGAAGACTTCAACGTGCACAATCATTCACTTTATATCACAGTGAAGATTTACTTTCATCGTGTATAGCTTATTTTCTACACTCATCACACATAAATCTATATTACAATATTTTTAAAGACTCTGGAATTTTCTACTATGAAAGTTTATTTCTGAGTTTCCTTAAGGAGATAAGAAAAGCATTGTAATGGGGATGATTGACTTCATCATTTAAAATGTAAATGTTTTGGGGGGATTTAAAAAAGGAAAATGCTCATTATAGATATGATTGTCTATAAGCCAAACTTTTATAAAAGTTTGATAATGTCTGCAACCATAAAAATGATCTATTTCAAAATAAAGGAGCCTTGCTCATTTCTACTCATCTGGGTAGAAATTAGTACAGTAACTAAGCAGAAAAGGCAAGAAACAGGAAGAAATACCTTATTTTACTTATTAAGTTAGTTAATAGAAGGAAACAATAAGATTATTTGAACAAAAATTTCCTTCAAGGTAGTACCAGTAAGATATCCAGTGATAGATTAAAAGAAAAACTCATATTACATGCAAAAGCGATAGTGTTTATTTTATTATTTGCTAAGACAAGTATACCATCTAAAACTTATTGAAGCAAAGTCTTGACAGAAGCATACAAGCTTGAATGCTCTTGGATAAAGCATTCTAACATTTTCAAAGGACATATTATATTTAAAATTAATTTTCAAAACTTTGCCACCTCTCTCTATGTTGACATTTGTAAATCAAATCCTTGGCATCCTCCTGTGTCCATATAAGAGTGTGTGTGTGTGTGTGTGTGTGTGTGTGTGTGTTTTCAAAAAGAGGTAGGAGGGTAGAAAGTTTGTTGTTGGGAAAAAATATATATATGGTTCTAGTTTTGAAGAGTTTGAAGTCTGGTTGAGGAGACATACATGGAAGAAAATGATGCACAGCTGTTATGCAAATGAATATGATTTAAAACACATACAAGTGCAAGCTAACACTTAAAGTGAGCTAGCTCCTAAGTGCCTGGCACTGGAATAAGGACTTTTGAATTCTGATATAGGAGAGCGGAGAGAAGTTAGTTGTAGCAAGATCCTGGGAAAGGCTTTCTCAGCAGCATTTAAAATCACAAACAACTCCCTGCTCGGTATTTTCTCCTTTTTAATTTTTATGATACTGTTATTTCCTAAATTCTATGCTCGCTCTCTCTCTTCCTTGGCTTCTTTTGTCAGCTCTCCTTCCTCTCAGGAAGCAAGACTCGGTTATTGATTCTCTTCTTTAGCAACAATAGATAACCAGCACTGTTATATTAATCATTGCTCTGAATACATTTTATGATTTAATCCTCACAATACCCCATGAGGCAGGGATTATTGTTACTGTCATCAGGCTATGAGGAGACTGAAATCAAATACCTTGCCCAGGTAATTTGCCCGATGCCTTTCCAGTGTGTCTGCAATCTTCATTTTTAGCATATAGTCTATTTCTTATTTTTAAAATATAACTTTTTTTGGAATACAAAAGTAATTTATGAGTGTCCATATTAGTGAGGGTTCTCCAGAAAAATAGAACCAATAGGATGATTTACTATAAAGAACTGGTTCACACAGTTATGGAGGTTGAGCCGTGCCAAGAGCCGCAGTCAGCAAGCTGGAGGCCAGGAGAGCCGATGGTAGAGTTCCAGTCTGAGTTCAAGTAAGAAGATTGGAGAAGACCAACGGCATAGCTTGAAGACAGTCAGGCAGAGAGAAAGAATTCTCTCTTGCTCAGCTTTATTATTCTACAGCGGTCTCCCCTTAACCACAACTTCGTTTTCTGTGGTTACTGTTACCCGAGGTAACCGGTGGTTTGAAAATATTAAACGGGGCCTGGCGCAGTGGCTCAGCCTGTAATCCCATCAGTTTGGGAGGCCAAGGCAAGAGGATTGCCAGGGCCCACAGGTTTGAGACCAGCCTGAGCAACTTGGTGAGACCTCGTCTCTTCAATAAATCACAAAAACTAGCTGGGTGTGGTGGCGTGCACCTGTAGTTCCAGCTATTTGGAAAGCTGAGAAGAAGGATCGCCTGAGCCCAGCAGGTGGAGGATGCGCTGGCCATGAGTGTGCCGCTGCAATACAGTCTGGGCAACAAGAGTGAGACTCAACTCAAAAAAAAAAAAAAAAAGGAAGAAAGAAAGAAAATATTAAATGGGAAATTTTCAGAAATAAACAAGTTATACTTTTACATTGTGCATCATTGAAGTAGTGTGATAAACGCTTGTGTCCCCACACTCCATTTCTCCAGGATGGTGACTCAATCCTTCCTCCAGTGTATCCACACTGTATAAGCTACCCACCTGTCTCTGGATAGAAAAAAACATAGTGTATATAGAGTTATGTACTATCCAGGGTCTCAATCATCCATTGAGAGTATCCCTCCACACCAGAATAAGAGGAGTTTACTGTATTTAAACCTTTATTAGATTGGATGAGGCCCAACCACATTGGAAAGGGCCATTTGCTTTATTCATTTACAAATTCAGATGTTAACCTTAGACAGATACACCCTCCCAGACATACCAGAATAATGTTTAACCAGATATTCGGGCACATCTTGGCCCAGTCAAGTAGACACATAAAATTAACTATCACAGTGTCATAAAATTGTAAAACCAATACAAAAATATGAACTGGTAGTGCCTCCTCTCTTGTCATTTTTGCCAGCATTCATTCTGCTCCTGTTCCACTAACCTGCTTTCTGCACTTCAAGTAGTCCAGATGTTGACCCACATTGGAAACTCTGCCCATGCTGTTCTGACTGCTCTGGACAATCTTTCTTCTTTCTCATCATTTGTTTTAACTCAACTGTCATCTCTCCCAAGTGACACAATGTGATCACTTTATCCAACAATAGCACTCAACCCAATCTCCCATTCTTATAATATGAGAAATTCTTATTCACTCTTCATTTTGCTTCTGTATGGAATTTATTATCTAATATTATCTTATGTGTTTTCATTTTATTTATTTTTTGTGTTCATTATCTTTCTCTTCAGGTAGGATATAACCACCACAAAATAAGGACCATGTCTGTCTTATTTATTACTTTATATCCAGAACCCGGACAAGTACATAGTAAATGCTTCATAAATATGGACCGAATGAATGAAAGTAGCTCCTAGCATCATCATTCAACTATCCTGAACCAACTGTTGTGGCCAACAGGTAGAAGGTAGAATAATGTTCCTGAAACATAGCACTAATCATATTATTTTTCCTACTCAACTGCCTTTAATGTGTTCCCTTTGTTTTCTGAATTAGTTACAGATTTAGGTTGATATTCAAGGCCTAGATTATCAAGGGATATTTTATCATCCCTAATCATCTCACCCAAATACTCCAATCTTCAACCAAACTGTGCCAGTGACAAATCTTCTTATCTCTATTTCAAATTATTTCACATGATTGCAGATTAAGTTCCAAGGCCACCACTTCCATTGAGGCTTCCCTGAACACCCTGAGCCAGTAGCGTTTTTCTTTTTCATCTGGATTCTGATCATCCTTGCTTGTATTAGAACTTAAGCATATGCTGTTTTATATTAAAGTTATTTTAGTATGTGAACTCCTTTTTATGACTAGAATGCAAACATGCTGAGAACACAGTGTGGCAGACTGCTGCAGTTGAAAGAACACGAACTTTGATATGGCAGAAGCAGTTTACCTAACCACTCTGAAAGAATCTGAAGCACCCTTCAAATGGGGACTAACAAAACATAACGTCTCCAGTAGGTTGCCTGCCGTGTGTTAGAGTACCTGATAAATGTTAGTTTTTTACTTTTATTCCATACTTATCATTATAGTTTTATAATGCTTATGGTCATAGATGTGTAGCAAATATTTGCAGAATAAAATGAATGAAAAAAATTATTTTTATAATTGCAATTTATCACATCAGCTTCATTCCCGTGTTTTAACTTCCATGTAGGTGACCTGCCATTATTTCAAACTCACCACATCCCACACACTACTCAATATTGTCCTTGTTCCCCTGTTCAATTATCTTACTTCTGTCATTGGCAAGACTATTCTCCTCATTATATTTAAGTCACTTTTCATCTTCTCTATCATCCTTGCCTGCAAAATCTTTTTCTCCTGTTTACCTTTTAAAATGTCTCTAGCATCTGTCTCTTTTTTCATGCCACAATTACCATTCTAGTTCAGTATCTTAACAAAACTTCGCTAAATTACTGTACAAAATTCCATGAAATATTGGGAAAGGTCAAAATATTAGTACTACATATCTAGGTTAAAGATGGATGGATGGATGGATGGATGGATGGTTGGATGGATTATGAGTGGATGGATCAATTGGCAACAGACCTAATCCCCAATATTGTGCATTAGTTTCCAAAACTGAATTTGTAACTATTTCAAGAGATCAAAGACTTTCCAAACAAAAAATGATTTTACTTGATTTAAGCCATTATAAAATTAAGTTTGCAGGTAAGTGTGTTTGAAAGAGTGCTAGAAGTAAACCAATGATGTTAGAATATTTTTAACTTCAACTAAGTTAGGTATTGTCTTTTGAAGAAGTTCATCACCAGGTGCTAGACATCACTGTTGAGATGAATCCTGAGCCTTCAAAAGGGGTAAGGTCACAAATAAACTTTATATTTAAAATTCAGTATGGATTATACAGTACCTGAATCCAAGCCAAAAAAAAATTAATAATTCCAAATAGTTTAACTCAGAATTATCCCCGCAATCTCTGCCTTTTTAAATATATTTGGCTACACTGAATTGAATTGATATTATTCACACCTAATATTCTGGTAAAGGACTCTAGGCCACATATTGCCTGACTTTGATTTTTCCTTGTTTAGTCTCCAAGATAAACTTTAATGATTCCTGCATGCTGGTATTCACACCCTTGTATAATCCTCTCCTAGATTATTCCAGGGTTGGTCTATGTAACCAATAGAATATACTAAATATTATGCTATTTTACTTCCAAGATTAGGGTTTTTTTTTTTAAAGTTGTGACTTCTTTTTTTTTTTTTTGAGGTGGAGTCTCACTGTCGCCCAGACTGGAGTGCAGTGGCCGCTCCCGGCCACTGCAGCCTCGACCTGCTGGGCTCCGGCGATCCTTCCGCCTCAGCCTTCCAAGTAGCTGGAACTACAGGCATGTGCTACCACGCCCGGCTAATTTTTTGATTTATTGTAGAGATGAGGTTTTGCCAAGTTGCCCAGGCGGGTCTCGAACCCGTGGGCTCAGGCAATCCACTCACCTCAGCCTCCCAAAGCGTGGGATTACAGGCTGAGCCACCGAGCCCGGCTATCAACAATTTATTCTATGGTTGTGTGCTTTGTGGCTCATTTAAGAAGTACATATATTCTAAAATATTCAAAGGATTCCCTCCTTAAATATGGTTTTATAACCAATAAGAATCCAATTTTGCTTCTCTTCTTTTTTGATATGTGATTGTCACAGCAGAGTGATTGACCACGTAGTCCATTCTTTATTTACCAATTTGTAACACCAACTTTGTCACATATAACTACTTTTTGCATTACTTCATTTGCCTAAACCTACGTGAGTAGCATGCTGTCTTAGTCTTAGTCACTTTATTAAGTCTTGAGATCCGGTGGTCTTAATACCATCGTTTCTTCTTAGCTTATTCTCTGTAAGAGTATTTTGGTTACTTTGGGCCCTTTAGAACTCTGTATAAACCACTGAATCATTGGAAAAATGTTAAAGAAAAATAAAATGTTGAAATTTTTATTTTTATAAATTAGTTACTTAATTATTCACATTTATAAGATTTTAATATTTTCTAACCAAGAACATGAAACTGTGTTTTTTCAGGAATCACTTAAATCTTTAGTAAAATATTCTCCATGTAGGTTTTCATATATTTGGCTTAATTTATCACTAAGTATTTATATCTTTAAATACCCAGGTTCTATTTATTTGTGTTTTAATTGAAAATTCTCATTGATTTTTGCTGACATACAGAAAGATAACTTTCACACATTCTTTTTTAAATATCTTTGAACATTTATTGATTCTGACTTTGTAAATTTAGACTCTTGATTTTTACAGCAATTATAAATGCAATAAATAAGGTTGTTGTATTACGCAGGGTTCTCCGGAGAGACAGAAGAAATAAGAGATGCATTGATGAATGGATGGATGGATGGATGATAGATAGATAGATAGATAGATAGATAGATAGATAGATAGATAAAAGAGGATGCATTAGGGGAATTGGCTCATGTGATTATGAAGGTTGAGCAATCCCATGATAGGTCATCTGCTGGCTAGAGAAAAAAGTCAAAGACCTGAGAACCTCTGGGAGACTAGGTTGGATGTGGAGGGTTTATGATGGTATAAGTTTCAGAGTCCAAAGGTTGCAGAAGCTGGAGTGATGTCCAGCTCTTGTTTGGGGAGAGTAGCCGGGGGTGGGGGTGGAGATGGTTGGGAAAGGGGGGAGGGGAGAGAGACAGAGAGCGAGAGAGAGAGAGAGAGAGAGACAGACAGAGAGACAGAGAGACAGAGAGAGAGAGAGAACACAACATTTAAGTGAATTGCAACAAAGTGACCAAATTTGTTTTAATTAAAAAAAAAAAGCCTAATGACATGCATTTTGAAATGTGACTGTGACTTTCAAAATGTTTTATATAAAACTGAAAGTATAATCATAATTGATTATGTATAATCAATTATGATTATACTTTCATTGACAGGACATTTTTGAGCATCTTCTAAATATCAAATATTAATTAGCTAGATGTAAGGAAAGTAAAGACAAAAATGCATTCTCTACTCTGAAAAGATTTTATAAATGCATTACTTTTTAAAATTTATTTCCTTCACTGGAATGATTCAGCAATTTTTTTCTCACTAAAAATCATCTCAAAATGTACCTATTGTCTATCAATAATACACTTCACTACCCACCATGTAGTCCTCAGAATAAACACCTGTTTTGTAATCTCAGCTGACCTTTTGGCTTTAGGATTGGCAATAGTATTTATTTTAAATATAATTTTCTTATGAGTATTATGTTTGGAGATGACTATGAAAGGGGCATGGGATTACCAAGTCAGTGATTTTGTGTAAATTTCCTGATCTCTACAATTCTCATTTGTTTGATATTTAATGTAAGGTACTAACAATACACTAAAGGGTTTGAGTGAAAATAAATTTAAATAATATATTAAAATGCTTTGTTCACTTTTAAGAGCAATGCAATCTTAATTAAGCTATGGAAACAATTTTAATGCCCTTATATTCAAAATACATGAAACATAGTACTCTTACCAGTATTCCTTAGAGCACTTTAGAAGACAGAGTTTTCTACAAAATTAATATTTTCTAAAGATATAATGATATCACCTCTGTAATTAAAACCAATTTTTTAAGACAAGTTCAAACAAAAAAATCAAATATTTGTTGAGCATCTTCTATGTACACTATACTAGGAAGGCCCTGGAGATTCCACAGATGATGTTTTTGCCTTCACAGAACTTACAGGTTTTATATCAAAGTAATTGCTCCAAAGCATCAAATTCTGAAAAAAATCATAAATCATTATAGAACATTTGAAATGTAAACACAGTTGAATATATCATGTAGTTCATAATCAGGGTAAAACACAGATAATCAGAATAGCTCTTCCTGGGGAAATAGAAACTCATGCTATCACTTGTAGAGAAATAAATGGTACCACAAGCAAATCTGTCAGAAACATGGAACCAACCGTGTTGCCCATCAGCTGGACAGGATAAAAAAATATGAGATGTGGTTGAGCTCTGAGTCCAGTTTTCCAAAGGGATTCCTCTTTGAGAGGTAAAATGAAACACCACACATCAAAGGACATCCAGAGTTTATCGGTCATCTTTCTCTGATAAGATGTGCATGTTCATGTACTAATAACCCTCAACACATTAACCTGAGAACAACACAGAATCAGACTGCTTATATTTTATATTATAAAATATAGGATGATTCTTTTTAAAAAAATCAATTACTTTATTTATTATAAAGATGTGGGGTACAATTCAGGGCTAGGTATACAAACATTGATCATGCAGGTACCCTTATTGATGAGGCATGCCCCTCCCTCCCCTAGCAGCTTCCCCCAACTGCCAGTCCCATCCCCCCTTCCCCTGACAGTTTTCTGCTACTGCCAATCGCCTTCCCACAGCATTATAATTGCTCAAGGTCACCTTATGAGTGAGAACATATGGAACTCAATTCTTTGTTTCTGTGATAAATCACTGAGTATGATCAACTCCATATCCATCCAATTTGCTACAAAGTCCATATATTTATCCTTATTTATGGCTGCATAATTTTCCATTATGTATATGTACCACATTTTTTTTTATCCAATCCAGCTTTGATGGGCAGCACGGTTGGTTCTATGTTTTTGCTATTGTGAATAGAGCTGCAACAAACATATGTGTGCAGGTATCTTTTTTGTAGAATGATTTGAGTTCCTCCGGGTATATTCCCAATAGGGGAATTGCTGGGTCATATGGAAGATCAATTTCCAGTTCCTTCGGAAATTGCCACACTGTCTTCCAAAGAGTTTGTATTAATCTGCATTCCCACCAGCAGTGTAGAAGTGTTCCTTTTTCTCCACATCCTCGCCAGCATCTGTTGTTGTTTGTGTTATTAATAATGACCATTCTTATAGGGGTTAGGTGGTATCTCAATGTGGTTTTGATTTGCATTTCTCTAATGATGAGTGAGGCAGAGCACTTTTTCATGTC
>CAUYQG010028051.1:0-17858 GCA_963574415.1 Tarsius wallacei | reverse complement strand
TCTGTTGCCCAGACTGGAGTGCAGTGGCCACTCCCGGCCACCGCAGCCTCGACCTGCTGGGCTCCAGCAATCCTTCCGCCTCAGCCTTCCAAGTAGCTGAAACTACAGGCGCGCGCTACCACGCCCGGCTAATTTTTGATTTATTGTAGAGATGAGGTCTCACCAAGTTGTCCAGACGGGTCTCGAACCCGCGGGCTCAGGCAATCCACTCACCTCAGCCTCCCAAAGGTGCGGGATTACAGGCTGAGCCACCGAGCTTGGCTCTTCTTTTTAAATAAATAGACAAGTTTCACATTTTTAAAGGTCAATGGCTCTGGTAACTATATTTTCCTGAATTCCCAATTATAAATATAAGTTTATACACGTTCTAACAGTAGGATTGAAGATTTGAAATTTGGATATTTCTAGATAGAAATTTTTCTAAAACATTTGGAGCATAAATTAAGTTCTGAATAATTAATAGTAGATATTTTAAAATTACAGTTGAATACGTGAGGATATTATCTCATCTGCAAATTCCTGTGTTATTAAGAATAGACCAATCAGCCAGTTGCAGTGGTTCGTGCCTGTAATCCCAGCAATTTGGGAGGCAGAGGTGAGAGAATTGCCTAAGCCCAGGGATTTGAGACCAGCCTGGACAACTTGGCAAGACCTTGTCTCTACAATAAGTCACAAAAACTACCCGGGCATGGTAGCACATGTCTGTGGTTCCAGTTACTTGAAAAGCTGAGGTGGAAGGATCACCTGAGCCCAGCAGGTCAAGGCTGAGGTGGCCGTGAGAGTGTCACTGCACTTCAGCCTGGGTGACAGAGAGAGTCCGACTCAAAAAAAAAATAGGCCAATTATAGTCCAGTAAGTTTAGAATATGGCACTTTAGAAAAATGTCCTACTTTCAAGCATACAAGCCTATTACATTTTTTAAATAATGGATTACTATTAGTTGAGTGCTTTGTTCTACAGGCTTACCCAGAGATGATAATTACTGGTTGTGAGTCTTGATTTGATTTATCGCAGGCCACTTGGTTCTTGTTCTCATTCTGTGTGTATATTGAGTTAAGTAATTGAGTATTAGCAAACTGGCAGAATAGTTTAGTATGTGCATCACATGTGAGAGAGAGAGATGTTTTTCATTTGGGTGAGAAACTAGTCTTTCTAGCCTCTGCATTTGGTGGGGATGGGGTGGGAAACGGAGTAGTAGAGCGTGGCTTACCATTTACTACAGTTATTACCAATTTGGAATGCTTCCTGGTGCCAAGTGTCTAGGATATTCAGCATAATGTCATGATGAGAGCTGAGGGTCAAGAACCAAGAGATACAGTTTTCGCTTGCCATTCACTAACACTGTGACCATATCAAACTACTTAACTTTTTTAACTTTAACTTATTCTTGTATGAAATGAGATTAGTGACCCACTCTATCAACTTACCCCAGGAGGATCAAGTGAAACCGGGTTAAAAAAAACCTTTGAGAACTTTTTAATGGTGTACCATTGTGAGGTCATATGGACCTGTAGTGCCACCCTATACGGGCTTTTTTTTCCCCCTGGGAAAATGGGTGGAGTTGTGCTATCTGCCTGATTTTTAAATTCTTCATAGATTAAAGAGATGATTTTGTTAGAAAGCTTTCTGATGATGGTTCTATTTGGACAAAAGAAAACAGCGAAGCATCTGTTTTCACTAGAGCATGAATAATTTCAATAAGAAGTATTCATCAGCTGTGCTTTGCTTTTCAGCTTGGAATCCCATTCACTGCCAGCACATTGAATGCCACAACGCAATTAACAAACCAGCTGTGAAGGTACTGTTTTATTAGAACTGGTGTCGTACTGTGTTGTCAGTGGTCAGCTTATCAGGAGCAAATTGCTAAATGAAGTAGATTGCATCCTACTCTGTAAAGCAGAGGTCTGTCTTCTGTAGTAATTTCAGACACCTCCATGTTTTATCTGACTGTGCTTTGATGTATTGAGTCAAGACAGAGCAATGAACAGCTGTGTCTTCAGGTTTGGGTTATGAGTTCATAGGCAAGTGTCATGTAACACCACGCTGATTATCGGAAGAGTCCTGTGAAGTACTTACATAGTCCTTAACTGGCTTCCATCTCAGCTAGTGAACTCAGTTTTTTCTCTGTTTTCATGTGCATGCTACAAATCAGGAGTACTTACGCAAATTTAAGACTTGTAGGATAAAAATGGATTATTTTGTTCATTCTTAGCACCTATCACAATACGACTTAGTTGAGATGACTGAGAGGTGTTTGGACAGCATACATGTGGAGAGGTACATTATGGTCAGTAAACAGTGGTTCACAGAGTCAGGTTCTTTCTCAAGTTCACACAAGCAATGGATTCAGAAACAGGTACCCTGACTCCCAACCTTATTCTCTTTCTGCCACATCAAATCAGTCGTCCTTTTATAACCCTGAACATTAAGAAAAATAATCACCCCTTTTAACAGTATTGCTCATGATGTATTTGTTGGACACAGAATAGTTGGCTGGATGGACCTTGCAAGGGTTAGTTTTTATATTATGAAAAGTGGAAGTTAGCTGAAGTTTTTAGAGTTCACAGTTACTAATGTCATGGGAATTGCTTCCCTTGTTTTATAGACTGTAAAAATTACTAAATAATTTAAAAATATATATATATATAGAAACAAACTAGAAATTGTGAAAAGAAATCTAATAGATATAAAAGGAACCAAAAATGTGTTTCATTTGCCCAAAGTGGCAGAGAAATGCTAATAGTAATATTGTCCTCTAGATATGTCCTCCTAACAAATGGCATCCCCATATTGTCACATTTAATATTTGCTTTGCATAAAGGTAAATTGAATAAATTTACGTTGAGACAGGGCAAGTGACCGTGTGAGGAAATTTCTTTGGTATAAGGATATGTTGGGCTACACATATGTGAGTCCACGTTTTATTCAGCTTGATTCTTCAGTGCTGAGACTTCCATGGCTCTCTTTTACTTTTACTTTTATGCCCTTCTTTTCTTCTTCCTACCTAAGTCACAGCTTCCTCTTTCTTTTGGAAGGGGCAGAAGTGTTTTCTGAGTTTTGTTTTATTTATTCATTTATTTGAGTTGTGGGGTACATGTGAGGGTTTGCTACATAAACAAATTGCATGCAGGTAAGGGTTAGGTTTCTAGTGAGCCCTCTCTTCCCCTGGTGCAGGAGAGGGCTGGGTTTCTATTGAGCCCTCTCTTCAGTGGTGGGTGTGGTACCATAGTGGTTGTGTGCTCCTTATCTTTCTTCCCACTGTGTCTCCTTTAGCAGTGCCCAGCATTTGTTGTTTTTACCTTTGCATTCACATGCCCAATGTTTAGGGCCTGCTTATGGGTGAGAACACGTATTCAGTTTTTTGTTTCTGTGATAGTTCACTTAGAATGATGACATCCAGTTGCATCCATGTTGCTGTAGAGGACATGATTTTGTTCTTATTTATGACTGCATAGTATTCCATTGTATATATGTGCTACATTTTCGTTATCCAGTTCACTTCTGTTGGACATCTAGGTTGGTTTTGTGTTTTTGCTATTGTGAATAGTGATGCCATGTACACACATGTGCAAATGTCTTTCTGGTAGAACGATTTATGTTCCTCTGAGCATATTACCAGAAGTGGGATTACTGGGTCATATGGAAGCTCAATTTTTAGTTCTTTGAGAAAATGCCACACTACTTTCCATAAAGGTTGAACTAGCTTACATTCCCTTTTCTCCACAGCCTTGCCAACCTGTTGTTTTTTCTTCTAGATTGGAAAATATAGTTTATTTAGAAAGTATTAATATACTTTCTCTAATATACTTACTCTAATGAGAGAGAGAGAGAGAGAGAGGAGAGATTCAATATAGGGGAGGGAGCCAAAGCTAGGAAACACGGCAGCCATAGCTCGAAGAGACACATGGACACATCAGAGATTAATAAAGCCATGGTTGCTTTTTGACGTTTTAATGATAGCCATCCTGATGGGTGTGAGGTAATATCTCATTGTAGTTTTGATTTGTGTTTCTCTGATGATTAGTGATGCTGAGAATTTTTTCATGTTTGTTGGCAGCTGGAATGTCTTCCTTTGAAAAGTGTTTGTTCATGTCCTTTGCCTACTTTTTTTTTTTTTTTTTTTTTTTGAGTTGAAGTCACACTCTGTTGCCCAGACTGGTGTGCAGTGGCCACTCCCAGCCACTGCAGCCTCGACCTTCTGGGCTTCAGTGATCCTTCCGCCTCAGCCTTCCAAGTAGCTGGAACTACAGGCGCGCGCTACCACGCCCAGCTAAATTTTTTTTTTTTTATTGTAGAGATGAGGTCTCGCCAAGTTGCTCAGGCGGGTCTCGAACCTGTGGGCTCAGGCAATCCACTCACCTCAGCCTCCTAAGGCGCGGGATTTTAGGCTGAGCCACCGAGCCCGGCCCTTTGCCTACTTTTTAATGGGGTTAGTTTTTCCTGTAAATTTGTTTGAGTTCCATCTGGATTCTGGATGCTAAGCCTTTGTTGAATGCATAGCTTGCAAATATTTTTTCCCATTCTGTGGGTTGTCTCTTTACTCTCTTAATAGTTATTTTGCTGTGCAACAACTTTAGCTTGATAAGGTCCCACCTTTAGATTTTGCTGCATTTGCTTTTGAGGACTTGGCTTTGAATTCATTGCCTATTCTGATGTCCAAGAGGATGTTCCCTAAGTTTTCTTCTAAGATTCTTAAAATTTGTGGTTTCACATTTAAGTCCTTGATCCATTTTTAGTTAATTTTGGTATATGGTGATAGGTAGAGGTCCAGTTTCATTCTTCTGCATGTGGTTAGCCAGTTTGCCCACCACCATTTGCTAAATATGAGTTCCTTTCTCTAATGTTTGTTTTTGTCAGCTTTGTCAAAGATGAGTTTGTTGAAGGTCCATGGTTTTATTTCTGTATTCTCTGTCCTGTTCCATTGGTCTACGTGTCTATTTTTGTACCAGTACCCTGCTGTCTTGGCTACCATAGCCTTGTAGTAAAGTTTGAAGTCTGGAAGTGTGATTCCTCCAACGTTGTTCTTTTTTGCTGAGAATTGCTACTTTCTGTCATTTTTGTTTTAATTGTGGTGTAATTCATATAACACAAAATTAATCACTTTGAAATCATCCATTCAGTGGCATTTAGTACATTCGCAATATTTTCCAATGCCACCTCTGACTAGTTCCAAGTCTTTTTTTTTTTTTGGAGTCAGAATCTCACTCTGTCACCCAGGCTGGAGTGCAGTGGCACACTCATGGCTACTGCCTCGACCTGCTGGGCTCAGGCAATCCTTTTGCCTCAGCCTCTCAAGTAGCTGGAACTACAGGTACCCACCACCATGCCCGGCTAATTTTTTTGACTTATTGTAGAATGAGGTCTTACCAAGTTGCCCAGGCTGGTCTCGAACCTGGCAATCCTCTCACCTCCACCTCCCAAAGTGTTGGGATTATAGGCGTGAGCCACCACGCCCAGCCCGAGACATTGTCATCATCCCCCAAATCTTATTTTCTGAACTCCAGTTTTCCTTAAAGCCTTTATTTTCTGTTTTCATGCCGCATTTTTCCAGAAAGAGAAATTACTGTGTTTGCCACTTTAGAGAAGGAATCACTACAAGAAATGTATGGCCACTTTGAGTAGCCATTGAGCAATATGATTTTGCAGTCCAACAAGTTTGGCTCCATGTTCTTCCATTATAGTGTGAGTGCACCCAAACCCACACAATCAGGGCATGATATGCACATCGAGGGTATCTAGCATCTAAATGCTGATGAAATAATGTTAGGTGAAAAGGAAAGTTCGGCTGGGCCCGGTGGCTCAGCCTGTCATCCCAGCACTTTGGGAGGCCGAGGTGAGTGGATTGCCTGAGCCCGCGGGTTCGAGACCTGCCCAGGCAACTTGGTGAGACCTCGTCTCTACAATAAGTCAAAAAAGCCGGGTGTGGTAGCATGTGCCTTTAGTTCCAGCTACTTGGAAGGCTGGGGCAGAAGGATCGCTGGAACCCAGCAGTTGAGACTGCAGTGGCTGGGAGCATGCCACTGCACTCCAGCCTGGGCGACAGAATGAGACTCCAACTCAGAAAAAAAAAGGAAAGTTATTAAATTTTATAGTATGATGCTGATTTAGTTTAAAAGTTACTCATATTCATACTCAGTGAAAAACAACCAGTAAGCCAGATGTGGTAGCGTGCGCCTGTAGTTCCAACTACTTGGAAGGCTGAGGCGGGAGGATCTCCTGAGCCCAGCAGGTCAAGGCTGCGGTGGCCATGAGCATGCCACTGCACTCCAGCCTGGGTGACAGAGTGAGACTCCAACTCAAAACAAACAAGCAAACAATACCGTTTAGAATGATACCAGGGGTTGCATTGAACTGGCGAGTTAATGTTGTTTGAGTTTTCTTCTTTCCCTTTCCCAGTTTTTCTAAGCCTCAACATTAGACACATGTTGTATTTATAAACAGAAAAATAACCACTTTTAATATGATAGCCAGATATGAACACATTGGAATGGGTGTAAACTGACTTGTTCAGAGTAGAAAGAACTGACAGGACCAGCTACAAGTCTGATGGATCATGTTAATAAAGTAATTTAACAGGTCAGTCATAATTTAATGACTATAGTTCTAACATTCTAAGAGTTGTTTGGGGTTTTCTGAGTGGACTTTAAAAGTATTTTTTCCTGGGAGAGGTATCAGTGACTCATCAGAAAAGAAGATAAAGTCACGATACTTAGGAGGACATCTACACAGGGTGCGTGGGAAAGACTTATGGAAAACGGATTAATCCTCACCAGAAAAGCTCAGTAGCTCCATAATAGTGAGCGAGGCACTGATGATTTCCAGATAGAAAAGAATTATTTACTTTTGTTGCAGAAAATACTTTTTAGGCAGGAGCCAAGAGCTGTGATAGGATTTAAGACGAAAATATGTTGGAACCTAAACTCGGCTTTCAGTTTTGCTAGCTTCTGTTTGATGCCTATTTTATGAAATACTTTGGAGGCCAGATAATTGCCTAAGGTGAGGCTGGCAAACTATGGTCTGTGGCCACATCTGGTCTGTTGCCTTTCTTTGTAAATAAAGTTTTACTACAACACAGCTATGCGCATTTGCTTACATATCATCTGTGGCTGCTTTCCTGCTACAACAGTGGAGTTTAGTTGTGGTAGAGATTGTGGCCCACAAAGTTTAAATTATTACAGAAAGGTTTGATAATCCCTGACTTAACACACCGAAAAGTCATTATTCATTGCACTAAGAAAACATGAAACTTATGGTAGAAAAATTTTCACAGTGGCCTTTACCATCAGAGAATACAAAATTTATGAATTTTGATGGTGTACGTATCTAAAGTTAACAATTCTAACTAACAGTTGTTTTCCCAATCATTGAAACTCCTCTGCATTTTAACTTTGAATTACAGCCTGTTTGCATTATAAAGAATTTGTGTGTTAGGCACCTTAGCTGCATACACAGCTGTAGCATGGGTGGATTATTTCTTTGAGGAGAGGGAGAGAATCCAAAGTGCTTTTGATAAATCTTAGAAATTAAAACTGACGCAAAGTGTAAAATGCAGTCAGTCATCTGAATGTTTGGTTCATTTGATTTAAAACATCCATGCACTTGAAATATCCTGATGATCAACTGTGATGTTAACACTCTTCATCTCTGTGCTTAGGCTAATGAAACCCAGTCATAAAGAACAAGGCACAGCAGCGGTAAACAAATTATAGGTCACGTGTGGAAAAAAAGAAACATGTGAAAATGAAAGGTTGAAGACTACTTTCAGGGATCATTTCTATAGTTCATTACTAGAGAAGTTTCTCTGATCGTGTAGAGCACCGAAAACCAAGAGGAGGGGGTACAGCATTCTCTCCTGAGCATGAAGCTGGCTCTTGTGTTGTTTTTCTGCAACTGCCATTTGCTATCAATGATTGTTCGTTCTTGCTTTCCTTTGGGGGAAATAAGAGGGAGAGTGTGCAGTCTGAGTGGTTAAAAAAAAAAAAAAGAAAATGAAAAGTTGGATGACTGATATAGTACTGAGATTGCAGAGTAAGAAAAACGAACCACTCAGTGTTAGATTTAATGTTGACTTTTCTGAATAAAGTGTATCTTAAGAAGCAAAAATCTCTACTGCCAGCATTTTGGTATCAGTTATGTTTTTGAAATCTTAATAAATATTCATTTCTCTAAAGAGAAATTATTGTGTTTCCCACTTTAGAGAAGGAATCACTGCAAGGAACATATAGCCAATTTGAGTAGCCACTGAACAAGATTTTTTTTTCTTTTAATCTTTGTGGAATGAGGGTGGATTTCTTGACACTGTTTGTTACTTAAATGGCAAATTACAGGGAGATTGAAAACCACAGTAGCCTTATTTAAATCCCCAGCATGGACTCATCAGTCAATGCAGAATGAACGGTTCTAGGTTAAAAGGTTTTTATTAAAAATAGCTATTCCACTTTGCTTTTGAAACTCTGTCCTTATCGAAGTATCTGTGCCCAGAATATTAGGGAATGTGATCATCAGGAGCAGGAGGTTCATTTTGTCTTTTCATGTGTTTCAGATGTGTATAGACCCTTCCCTGTCAGTAGCTCTGGGTGATAAGCCACCCCCGTTGTACCTCTGTGAAGAATGCAGCGAGAGGATTGCAGGGTAGGTATGAGAGTCCCTGAGGAAAGGAAAACAAGGCAACAATAAGAGGTTGGTTTGCCTGCTCTTTAACATATAGCAAACTTGTGTGGAAGATTTCAGCTTTGATAAGTTGCAGTGTTTCTCTTCATGTAACTTGAGAAGAAAGCAATTCCACTTCATAAAGCAGCTCCAATTTTGAAGTAACCCTATTAAGAAACCACAGAGAAAAAAAAAATAAGGGGAAAAGAAAACTGTGGCTTCCCAACATGACACACAAGTCATGTGGATTCTCTTTGCTTGTTAGTTTCACAGACTCACACTCAACTTTGTAAAGATTATGCAGTATTTTGTTGGCTTAATTAGCATCTGGAAAGTATCATTTAAAAATAACTGAATATGATGAAGTGCCTATACTTTATAATTTAGCTGGAATGTATTAGACATTTTAAGTTTATTATTATAGTGTCCTAATTACACTTGCTTTCTATTAAAAGCCTGTGAGCAATAGTCCACAACTTATAAACAATTATGTCAAAGGGTAACATTTCAATGAAGCTCAAAAATGAATTTTGTCTTTTTTAAAATAGGGAACACAGTGAGTGGCTGATTGATGTTCTTCTGCCACAAGGTATGGTTTACTTCGGAAAGGATGAATAATGAATAATCCTGCCTAATGTCATGGCTGATTTATCTCCCTTTGTGCTGTTGTACAACCAAAGTATTATATTCTATGAATATTCATTGATATGAAGCATTGTATCAATGTCTTGCTTTTAATATACCCACACATTTAACAACGAGGGAACTGGTATCATCTTCACCAAAATTAAAGGTATATGTTGAGTTAGGATTTCGTATGACTAAAGCTCTGCTGAAGTATGTCTTTCTTTCTTTCTTTTTTTTTTTTTTTTTTTTTGAGTTGGAGTCTCACTCTATCACCCAGGCTGGAGTGCAGTAGCACAGTCACGGCCACCTCCAGCATCAACCTGCTGGGCTCTGGTGATTCTTCCACCTCAACCTTCCAAGTAGCTGGAACTACAGGCACACGCTACCACGCCCAGCTCATTTTTGATTTATTGTAGAGACGAGGTCTCGCCAAATTGCCTGGGCTGGCCTCCAACCCTCAGGCTCAGGCAATCCACTCGCCTCTGCCTTCTAGAGTGCTGGGATAACAGGCTGAGCCACCAAGCCAGGCCTTTTTTTTTTTCTTTGGAGTATGTCTTAAGGTTTTTTTTGTATACATAACAGTTGTTGTCTACATGCTGTGCCAGGTTAGAAAGAGAAAAAGGAACACCAACTGGGAGAGAAGTGAATAAGGAGCCTTTTCTCTGCCACTATTATTAGCCCTGTGCTTTTGGGGAAAATCATTTAATTGCTCTGAGACTCAGTCTTCTCAACAGTAAAATGGGAATAAAGTATCCATAACCGATCTCAATGGAAAGACAAAATTGCAGTGCTTCTTGAAGTTTTGAAACTAGGCTCTAATACATTGGTAGGTCCCACACAGAGCACTCATCTGCACATTGGAAAAGCATGTATTCTAGCCATGTAATTGGAGGCCCAAATGACAAGGAAAAGTACTAAGCAGAGGAGAGACAAAAGGTAGAAAAGACTGGGGTCATATTGAGCACAGACCAAGGACACAATAAGGACTAGATACATAACCTCGGATATAGACAATAAAAGGATCCATACGAAAGGCCCATTTAAGGAAATGTAGGAACCTCAAGGCAACTAAATTCTGTGAATTGTTTTTCTAACTGAAGAACTTTGCTTGATGATAATTATACTATTTCTTTGTAGTCCCACTTTTATATTAAGTAATTGCAACCTTAGACAGAAATGAATTTAGTGAATATAAGGCCCCTGGAAAATAGAGCAGTAGTATCAACCTCTTTATCTTTTTTTTTTTTCTTTTTTTTTCGAGTTGGAGTCTCACTCTGTCGCCCAGACTGGAGTGCAGTGGGCACTCCGGGCCACCGCAGCCTCGACCTGCTGGGCTCCGGCGATCCTTCCGCCTCAGCCTTCCAAGTAGCTGGAACTACAGGCGCACGCTACCACGCCCGACTAATTTTTTGATTTATTGTAGAGATGAGGTCTCACCAAGTTGCCCAGGCGGGTCTCGAACCCGTGGGCTCAGGCAATCCACTTACCTCGGCCTCCCAAAGCGCGGGATTACAGGCTGACCCACCTAGCCCGGCCAACCTCCATATCTTTCAAAGAGACTTTCTGAAAATTTACACAAAAATATCTACAAAAAGATTTGGATTTGTATAGGGTAAGATCTTTTTTTGTGTGTTAAATTGGGCTACTTTATTCGTGAACTTCCAGTGCTCTGAGGTAAAACCCATAGCTTAGTTTTAAAGTACGTTTTAAGTATTAGATATGTTGCTGAAATCTGGTCATTATCTCCAGATAATAGTCATCTTTGGAAGAAGATTGGTAATAATTTTTCATTATTTATTTATAGATATAATACTAACCTCAGATTATTTAAGGTAAAATCTAGGATATCAAATTGTTAAGTAATGTTAATTATACACACCAGTTTTTAAAACTGAGTTGTAAATTTCATTGATTTGGCATCCACTGATTCATAATTTCCAGACAGGGTTTGGGAGACATTTACTTTTGATTGTTTAAATAAATTGTAACATAGATTATGTGAAAAGGAAGGTCTTAGTCCATTTTTTGAGCACTTACTATTTAAGGGTATATGTTAACAGATTCTTGGAAAAATTATATCTTTAGCATAAATTTTATACTCTCAAGCATAAATTTTCATGGAAATAATTGATGTGCCCACTAAAATGAATTATTATCCATTCACTAAAGTCAATCCTGTAAGCAGGCAGTAGTTTGACAGTCTTGTTCCAATAGGTCTATGCATGGTTTGAAAATTTCTTTATCTTAAGTGACACTGCAGCCGGTTTTACACTAATTGAGATGATAAAATTGGATACGTCAAGCCTCAGTAGTCCAAACCAGTAAGTTTTCCCTACAGTTTTGATATGGCAAGCCATCTCATATATCCCATTCCAATGTCATCATATAATGGAAAGAGCAGCAAACAGGGAGTCTGCAGACTTTAGCTCTAAGTGCCTCTACCATTGATAACCTGTGTGATCTTGAAGAACTTATTTAGCCACAGTGGCCCTCAATTTTGCCTTCTGTAAAATGGAGAGGTAAGAATAAAGGTGTTTGACTTTAACATGATCTGATTTCTAAGTCATGTCTGAAAAGATTGAATTACTTGTGAGAATAACTGCATGTAGGTGTTTTTAATCCCATTGAGCATAAACTCTAAAATAATCACCAAATGAAAAAGAGATATATTTCATATTTTTGGAGGGAAGCAGAAACCAATAAAAGTAGATGACTATGAGGCAAGTCATAATCTGTATACTGGTTGTGTTACCAAACTTTTTTTAAATGTCCCTTCATAGTTGCCCTTATTTAAAATAGGCTCTCCTTCTTTGTTGATATTTTGTGTACCTTTCCCTTACAGCTGAAATATCTGCTATATGTCAGAAAAAGGTAAGAGCAAGCCATCTGTGTGGTGGGGCATGATTTGTTGTGTCTGTGTGAAAAACATTCATTGACACCTGCCTGCTTTCTGCCCCACGGTTTTCTAGTCTGTGCATGCCACTGCATTTGTGAAGGAGAAAGGAAATTATCTTAGCATGCAAGACTGCTGTGTTTACATGGTCTCTGTTTCCATTTCTGCTTTTGCTCACCCATCTTATGAACAATGTTTTTGTTAAGCAATCTGAAATAAAAGTCTATGTGTAATTCTGGGATAAGAGTCTAATTACCAAAATGTTTGAATGATAGTGCAATTCGTGGGACTTAGCTTTAGTAAAGGATGTGTCTTGTGTGCTAAAAATATTTACTGTTTTGATGTGGCATACAAATAATCCAATTTACATGTGTAGAAAATATACTCAGATTGACTATATATGGACATATTCACGTTTACATAAATTGAATGATTCCTCTTCTAACATTTCCTTTAGTTACTTTTTATACTGGTTTCTCTAAACTGCTTTCATCTTCTCTTCTTGTTTTGGTAGTTGGCAAGTATAAGAGAAGGTAATATGGTATCCATATAAAGAGCTTTGACTAGCATGGTTGAGACCTGAGGTTCTAGCCCGCTCTACCTGTGTGGACTTTGCACAAGTCACTTATACTTTTTGGGAAGTTGATCATGGGTAGATAGATTTTGAGGGCTGTCTTGGACCACCCTGAAACCTAATGGCTAATAACAGCAACCAATTCTTTGATCATAATTCTGGAGACTGGTAATCTGCCCTATGCTCAGCTAGGCAGTTCTTTTGATAAACAACTCTAGGCTCACTCATGTATTTACTGTCAGTTGTGGGTAGGCTGGAACTGTCTGGCCCCAGGTGGTTTCATTCCCATATATGGGACCTCGGCTGGGATGTCTGGAATAATTCAGATGACTGGGGTGTCATCTGAATTATTCCAGACATCCCAGGCCTTCCTGTTTTCACAGGGTGTCTTATCCTCCAGGTGGCTAGGCTGGATTTGTTCACAAGCAGCAGTGTTCTGAGAGAGCAAGAGAGGAAGTTTCAAGGTCCCTTGAGACTGAAGCTCCAAAGTCACACAGCATCACTTCTGCTGCATTCCGTTGGCCAAAGCAAGGTCCATGGCCAGCCCGGATTCAGAAAGACAAAAAACAGGGTTCTCCTGGTTGTGGAAGGAGTAGCAAGAATCTTGTGGTCATGTTTAAACTGCCACAATCCACCCACTGGACATAATGATTTACATTCTTTCCACATGCAGAGTATGTCACCTCTTTGCAAGACCCCCAAGTCTTACTCATTTGTGGTTTCAGGCTTGTGTCTGTGACCTGCATCTGGTGTCTCACTGATTAAACTTCTTGGGTACAAATTCTCTTGATTCAGAGACCTGTGAACTAAAAAGGGATGTTACTTGTCACCCATGCACCCAAGACACCCTGGTCAGGTAGAGGCAGGACAATAGCAAGAGACCGCTGTTCAAGGAGAGAGAGGAATCAGATGGCAGTCACTGGTCTGTGGCAGTTCCAGCTGCGAGCACACCACCAGCCCCTCATCTCAGGATGACAAATACGCCTTGATCAGGATGTTGCCTTGCTTCCCGGATGTGGGTCTCTAATCCATTCTTATTCTCCTGAGCATTTGGCTCCACTCTGAGACCACTTTCTTTTTTGGTAAGAAACGGCTCGTGTTGCATCTGGATTACTTTCTAAGTCTGCTTCCTGTGTGGAGAAGTTGGGGTCCTGCAGACCTTTTTTATTTTGAACTTTAGTTTAGCTGGCAGTGCTCTTGCTAGTATAACTTTCCTGAAAACTTTGTGAATTTTCAATCAATCTCATTGGGGTTCTATGCCTCCAAAGCCACATTTGTAATTATTTTTGAGGCACTCCTTTCTATACTTTGGGCCTGTCAGTATGCCTTTAATTATTCAAAGCCCTGAGAGGCTTTTATCTGCGAGGCCTAATTAAGCACTACCATACAGTTTTCTGAAGTCTTAACAAAGGATCTTACAGTCATACCGCATATTCTTTCTTGGATCTTTATCCTGAGGCAGTTTCTTACTTTGAGACTCTTTTGTGAGCTTGAGAGACTGTGATTTGAAACAGTTTTGTTTTATTCTGTTCTATTCTAGTGAGACAGGGCCTTTGTCACCCAGGCTGGATGGAGTGCAGTGGTGCGATCATACCTCATTGCAGCCTCAAACACCTGATTCAAGCGATCCTCCCGCCTCAGCCTCCCAAGTAGCTGGAAATGGAGAAGCGTGCCACTGTGCCTGGCCATTAAAAAAAAATTGTTTTTTGTTTTTTTTTTTTGGAGAGACAGGGCCTCACTTTTTTGCCCAGGCTGGTCTCGAAGCAGTCTTCCCCTCATGCCTCCCAAAGTGATGGGACTGCAGGTGTGAGCCACTGTTTCCCAGCCTTGAAACAGTTTTATTTTCTAAGTCAGCATGTCCTGGCTCTGGTGGCATACCTAGCATATTTGACACCCAGAGCAGATTATTTTTTAACACTTCCCCCCTTATATGACAAAATTATTTTTGGTAATAAGCTTCAAATTAGCACTTTTTTGTTTATCCTTTAAAATAAACATTGTATTTTATATGGAAGTCAATTTGGAGAATTTTCATTCAGTTCGTAACAGTTCAGAATTGTTTGAGCTTGCACTGGACAGTTTGTGTCTCTACCTTTTTTATCTTACATATTCTACATTTGAACAGTAGGTTTGAAATAGGTAAGAGCATCATGATTGAAAAATGGAGACAAACTTTGAGTTATGTCACTTATGTTATTCTATAAGACCACCTGGAGTTGTTTATATGTGTTAAAAATTCAAATCTGGAACAGAGCTGCTGGAGTGAACATTTGAAAACCGTGCCCAGCTCAATCTGAATCTAGGGGAGATTGGCCTAATTTATCTGGGAAATGAATGAGCTGAGTGCATGGATTGAGAACTTTAAGATGTATTATTAAAACTTAGTAGGAGCCACAGCAATTATTTAGGACTTTGACCAAGCAAAGATTATTTTGGGGGCAAGTATTTTTATTGCTGATGCTGTTTAGAATTAATGGCACATGAAAATAAAGCAGGCTGACTTTTATTTAGTGTTCCAGATATCATTATATGTAGTATATCCAGATACTCCATAATAAATTATTCAAATGTTACAGCATAAAATCACAACCATTTAATTATGTCACAGATTCTGTGGATCAGAGATTTGGATACAGCACAGTGGAAGTAGCTTGTCTCGTTTTTTTCTTTTTGAATCGGAGTCTCACTCTGTTGCCCCAGGCTGGAATGCAGTGGCATGCTCACGGCCACCCCAGCGTCGACCTCTGGGCTCCAACAATCCTTCTGCCTCAGCCTTCCGAGTAGCCAGAACTATAGGCATGCAATACCATGCCCGGCTAATTTTTGATTTATTGTAGAGATGAGGTCTCATCAAGTTGCCTGGGCTGGTCTCGAACCTGTGGGCTCAGGCAATCCACTTGCCTCGGCCTCCCAAGGTGCTGGAATGACAGGCTGAGCCACCGAGCCCGGCCTGCTTGTCTCTGCTTAATGATGTTTGGGGCCTCATCTGGGAAGTCTTGAATAGCTGGAGACTGGAATTATCTAGAGGCTTCTGGATCATATGTTTGGGCTCTGGGATGGGGGATGACTTGAAGATAAGGCTTAGCCAGCATTGTTGACCAGAGGCTTAACCATGGCCTCTCCATGAGGCTTGGCTGTCTCATGGCACCATGGCAGAGTTCTGGATGAGTCTTCTATGAGGAAGTTTCGGAAGAGGAAACATCCCAAGACAGCCAGGTGGAAGCTGTGTGTCCTCTTATAAACATCACTTGTGTCGTACTCTATTGGTGGAAGCAGCCACAAGCCCATCTAGGTTCAAAGGGAAGGAGATAAGCCCCACTCTTTGATGGGAAGAGTGTGGAGGACCCTTTGCTAGTCACAAATTATTTACATTCTTCCCACGTGTGAAATTCTGGTGGAAGGTCCAATGTCTTCTCATCAAACTAAAGGTTCAGATGTAGATGAAGACCTCTGGGTTTAGCTCCTAGGTATGCTTCCTCTTGCTGTGAATGAAAGAGATGCTATCTGCCGCCCACAGAGCCAACATACACAGGAATGGGATTACTGCGGTAGACACTCATGTGAAAAGTGAAGGAATGAGAGACACAGACTCATTGGTCCAGAGAAATTGTGAAATTCAACAGCACCCGCTGTCGCTTATTTCTTCGTTGGGCACCAGTCCTTCCTGGGAGTTGATCTCTTTGGCGCTTGGCTCCACCTCTGGGATGAGCCTGTCTTTTTCTTTCTCATAAAAAGTAGTCTGTCGTTTAGAGCTAAGTAGTTCTATGAGCTTGCTTTTTGCTCATGGAAGTTTGAAAGTCCAGAAACATCTTCTTTTTGGGCTCTGTCCTTTTCCAAACACAGTGGTGTAATTCCATTAAAAAACACTGTGGGCTTTTATGTATCAATATATAAACCTCCTTCATGAAACACAAGTCGGATGCACAAACCTCTTCGAGATAAGTCCTTCTGTGTCTTGCACTCGCTCTGAGGCTGCTGGGAACAACGCTTTAAGAGTCTTAGAACCCTCAATATTTAATGAGGAGTATGGTGAAGTCTTTGTCGAAAGAGTCTAAGATGTAACTTATTAAATTCTGAGTTCTTAACATGCAAAGGATTTTTTGTTCAAGCCCTTGTCATCATTTTTCCCCGAAACCACATTCTGGGGCCCCAGAATGAATGTTTGCCCTGAAACTTTTTCTTACCTTGAGAACCCTATGGCTGGAAAGACTGTCCTGAGCTCGATATTTTCCCTTTAAATTCTAGTTGAAGGCAGAGTAATTCATTATTTTTTCTCTCTCTCTCTTCTCATATGCTGGGTTCATAAAGGCTTAGGGTACTATACCTCCTAAGGAGTTCACATCGTTACAAGCACTATTGAAAGATTGGAAAGTGCTTTCGACACAAAAACACTGAATTGAATATGTAGGGTGGCATCTCCAGCAGGCTTGGAGCACTTTACTTTCTGTGACATCAGGGTGTTCCTGACAGGGCCTCAGATTGCTTTACATGGGTGCCGGTCACCCCTCCGCCTTGAGCAATGGTCTCCCTGACCTTCGGGACCTCTCTTACCTCCACCACGTTTCTCATTGCCACCCCTCGTTCCTTTCCTGTGGTTGGTGTCAGCGCTGATCCGGGGAGTGGTTCTGGCCATGTACACCCTGTGGTCTTCACAGAGAGTGCTGGTGGGGTGGAGAGTCCTGCCTTGAGATCATGCCCTCAGCACAGCACGGTTGCTAGCTGTCCTTGAATGCAGCAAGGACAGATGAGTGGCAACGGAAATTCACTCTTTGGGTGGTGGATACAATACTTTGGAAAGAGTTTATTCTGGGAGTTAAGATCGTTTCTTTTCTTCTCCGACGTGCTGTGATGTACTCTCTCTGGACCACGGATCTCTTTTTCCGTTTATATTTCTGCCGAAGACTCTTGAAACATTAATGGAACTGACCCCGAGCGTGGGGGGGGGGGGGGGGGGGGGGGGGGGGGGGGGGGGGGGGGGGGGGGCGGGGGGGGGTCGGTCAGGAGGGGTGACCCGAGGCGTAATTGGTAGTGTGAGCTTAGAGTAAAGTAGGAATTTATGGGGTTGTGGGGTGGGAGGGGGGTGTGGGTGGGTGGAGGGGTAATTTTTAGTTGAAG
>CAUYQG010028050.1:0-31167 GCA_963574415.1 Tarsius wallacei | reverse complement strand
GGGCTCGGTGGCTCAGCCTGTAATCCCGTGCTTTGGGAGGCTGAGGTGAGTGGATTGCCTGAGCCCGCGGGTTCGAGACCCGCCTGGGCAACTTGGCGAGACCTCATCTCTATAATAAACTTAAAAAATCAGCCGGGCGTGGTAGCGTGCGCCTGTAATTCCGGCTGCTTGGAAGGCTGAGGTGGAAGGATCGCCGGAGCCCAGCAGGCTGAGGCTGCGGTGGCCGGGAGCGGCCACTGCACTCTAGTCTGGGCAACTGAGTGAGACTCCAACTCAAAAAAAAAAAAAAAAAAAGACATGAACAGATATTTCTAAAAAAAATAAATAAAATAAATAAATAAAAGCAGCCAACAAACATATGAAAAATGTTCCACATCACTAATCATCAGAGAAATGCAAATTAAATCACACTGAGATATCATAATAGTCCAAATGGCTACTATTAAAAGCTCAGAAAACAACAGATGTTGGCATGGATGCAGAGAAAAGGAAACAGTTATATGCTGTTAACAGGAATATAGATTGGTTCAAACTCTATGGAAACAATATGGAGATGGCTTGAGAAATATAAAACTAGAGCTACCACTCAACCCAGCAATTCCACTACTGGCTATCAATACAAATGAAAATAAGTAACTATAAAAAGACAACTGCACTAGTATGCTTATTGCAGCACTACTAAATAGCAAAGTGATAAAATCAATCTAATCTCAAATCGACAATTGGTAGGATAAAAAAAACCCTGGTATATATACACTATGAAATACTATGCAGTCATAAATAAAGAATGAAAGTTTGTCCTGTGAAGCAACATAGATGTATCTGGAGGCCATTATCTCACCTGAACTAACTCAGCAGCAGAGAATCAAATAGTGCATGTTCTTACTTCTAAATAGAAGGTAAACAATGGCTGCATGAGGACATAAAGGTAGAAATAATAAACACTGGGAACTCCAAAAGGGGGAAAGAAGGCAGAAAGAAGAGGGTTGACAGATTATATATTGGATGCAATGCTCAATATTTGGGTGACAGGTCTACTGGAAGCCCAATCCCCATCATTACACAGCATGTAGCTGTGTATGAAAATTCTATAAAAAGAATGTAGCCTTTGAATGAAAATTCTATAAAAAGAGAAAAAAGAAAATGTAAGTCCTTGAGGATAAGGGTTCTACCTAAATGTGACAAATATATATTATGTATTTAAAATGTTCAATAAATATGTTGCTAAAAAAAGAAGATTGAGAAGGACTCTATGCTACAACATGAGCCAACCATATAAACACACTCTCTTAGAACAGTTGTATACAGACTTTATAATTTTTACAAGATTAATGCCAATGGATTAGAGACAGCTATAATTTGGATGCTTTTGTCAAAATGTATGTTGAAACATAATTCCTAATGCAACGGTAAAAAGAGTCTAACCTAGGAATTAGGAGGCGAATTATGAGGGCAAAATCTTCTTGATTTTGATTAGGTTTCCTATGAAAGGGCTCGATAGAGAGGGTTTGCCCCTTTCTTGCCCTGTCATCCATTCTGCCACTTGAGGATACAGCATTTCACCTCTCCAGAACATGCAGGAATAAGGCAACTTCTTGGAAGTCAAGACCAGGCTTTACCAGAAATCAATCCTGCTGGCAACTTGATATAAGATTTCCCAACCTCCAGATCTATTAGAAATAAATGTATCTTCTTTATAAATTACCCTGTCTCAAGTGTTTTTTTATAGCAGCACAAATTTACTGACAGCGACCTAAATTTAAGAAAAAAACCCCAGATACCTAAATTTAAAATGCAAAATTATAATTTTCCAGATGAAAAATATGAGAGAAAATGTACTTGACCTTGAATTTTTTATGTTTTTGAAAGCACCAAAAGCATGATCTATGACAGAAAAAATTAATAAGTTAAACTTTATTAAAATGAAAAACTTCTCTGCAAAAGACATTGTTAAAAGAATAAGACAGTTCATAAGCTGGGAGAAAATATGTGCAACATACATTTCTGACATATTTTTAATATTTTTAAAAAATCTTTTAAAACTCAACAAGGAAACAAAAAACGTAATTAAAAATGGGCAAAACGCGAGGCTCGGTGGCTCAGCCTGTAATCCCGTGCTTTGGAGGCTAAGGTGAGTGGATTGCCTGAGCCTGTGGGTTCGAGACCCACCTGGGTAATTGGTGAGACCTCACCTCTACAATAAATCAAAAAATTAGCCGGGTGTGGTAGCGCGTGCCTGTAGTTCCAGCTCTTTGGAAGGCTGAGGCAGAAGAATCGCCAGAGCCCAGCAGGTCAAGGCTGCTGTGACTGGGAGCAGCCACTGCACTCCAGTTTGGGCGACAGAGTGAGACTCCAACTCAAAAAAAAAGGGCAAAAGATATGAACAGATAAGTTATCAAAGATGATATGCAGATAGTAGGTAAGCATATAAATAGATGCACAGCACCATGTGTCAGTAGGTAAATGCAAATTTTAAAAAAACAATGAAATACAACTAAGCACCTAAGAATGTCTAAAACACAAAAGTGATTAACAATAAATACCATGTGAGGGCGAGGATACAGAGAAGCACAAACTCTCATGACTGGTGGAAATGCAAAACAGTAGAACCACTTTGGAAGACTAATGGCTTTTTACAAAGCAAAACATAGTCTTGCCATATAATCTAGCAACTACATACCTAGATATTTACCCACCTAGTTTGAAAACCCCATTCATTAGCTGGACGCAGTGACTCAAGCCTATAATTCCAGCACTTTGGGAGGCCGAGGGGAGAGGATTGCCTGAGGCCAGCATTTCGAGACCAGCCTAGACAACTTAGTGAGATCTCATCTCTACAATAAAAAAATAAAATAAAATTAGCCAGGTGTGGTAGCGTGCATCTGTAGTTCTAGCTACTTGGAAGACTGAGGCAGAAGGATCCATCGAAGCTGGACTGGATAAAAAGAATGTGGTACATATACACAATGGAAAATTATGCAGCCATAAAGAAGGACAAATATATGAAACATATGGACTTTGTGGCAACCTGGATGGATTTGGAGTCGATCATACTCAGTGATTTATCACAGAAATAAAGAACAGAATTCCATATGTTCTCACTCCTAAGAGGACCTTGAACAATTATAATGCTATAAGAAAGCGATTGGCAGTAATGGGAAACTGTCAGTGGGGGAGGGGATTGGCAGTTGAGGGAAACTGCTAGGGGAGGGAGGGGCATACCTCATCAACAAAGGTACCTGCATGATCAGTGTTTGTATACCTAACCCTGAATTGTATCCCACATCTTTATAATAAAAATTAAAAAAAAAAAAAAAGAAGAATCGCCTGAGTCCAATAGGTCAATGCTGGGGTGGCCTTGAGCATGCCAGTGCATTCCAGCCTGGGTGATGGAGTGAGACTCCAACTAAAAAAAAAAAAACAAACCTTCATACAAAAATCTGCACAAAAATGTTATAGTAGCTTTATTCATAATGAACCCAAACTGGAAACTATGATGTCTTCCTATAGGTAAGTGGACAAATTGAAGTACACTCACATAATGTAACACTATTCATCAATGAAAAAGGAATGAGCTATCAAGCTATGAACAGATATGAATGCATCTTAAATCCATGTTGCAGAGTAGAAAAAGCCAGTCTGAAAAGTCTATGTGTTGCATGATTTCAATTATATAACATAATGAAAAATACAAAATTTCAACACGAACAACAAATCAATGTTTGCCATGGATTTGGAAGAAAAAGGAGGATCGAGTAGTGAAACAGGAGATTATTTTTAGAGTGTTAAACTTTAGTCTGTATGATACTGTAATGGTGACTACTTGTCACTGTGTATTTCTCAAAACCCATATAACTTTACAGAACAAAGAGTGAATTGCATGCATGTTTTAAAAAGTTATTTAGGAGATCAGGGAATCTTTGCATGGAATGAAAGATGTAATAAAAGACTCTAACTGTATTCCAAGTGTGTGAACAACCTCATGAAGAAAGTGAGGGGAAATGGTTCTGAGTTTGGAAATGAATATAGTCTGTGAGACTAAAAACAAAACATAAACATTGTACTCTAGTTAATAGAATTGTTTCCCATAGAGTTATAGGTTATAGTTATACTGAAACCACTAAATATGCATATCAGAAATGAGAAATTAAGTAAATACATAGTGATGTGAGAGCAAGGTTTCTCATTCTTGGTATGGGAGATTACAAATAAGCAAAGGAAGGAAGCTAGAATTACCTATGTCAAGAGAGATTAGAGTTGGAAATATACTGGAGATATTAGTATGAACTTATGTTTAGCTTAATGTAAACACATATGGCTACATATAAAACGTAATCCACACAAACAGGTTAGTATACATATATTACCTTGCCTTGTCAGCTAAGAAAGCCTAGAAGCAATGATACTTCAGTAGCAATTGACATGCCCAGTGCCCAGAACTTGGTTTCTAATACTGTTCTTCAATAAAGGAACTAAGACTCCTTAGAGAAATGACTGATTTTAAGACTAAGGCAGGAAATATACAAGATTTCTTTGGAGCATATTGTAGTGCCAAAAAATAAGAAAATGGTAAAAAACAAAACAAAACTCTGTAAATCTTATAATGATGGACATTGTATCTTTGTGTCAAAGAATCACAGGAGCCAAAAGAAAGAGTTCTTGAACAATGTTGGAATAATTTGAGCAAAAATATAAAGCAATATTAAAATATGAACCAAAGTGTAAATATCCATAAATCCATACTGACATAAGTGACTGACTATATACATGAATGGAGTTGAAAAGACAAATCTCCAGTGCAGAAGATTTCCAGATAGTTTATGTAGGCAATTTGCCCTCAAAAACGTGAACCATAGCTCCCAATTTTTTAAGTGTGGGTTGAAAATACTAGTGCCTATCTAAAAAAGGCAATACAGAAAGGGAGAAAAAAAGAGTAAACTGACAAACACTAGCTCAGCTAAGTGATCAAGGTGAACACCAACAGTCATTAATTAGGTTGATAGATGTATCCGTGATATACTGTGATGAAAATGGCACTTTACTTCTGTGGTTGTCCTCCCCAAAATCCATAACCCCAATCTAATCTTGAGAAAAATATCAAACAAATACCAGCTGAAGGGCTGCCTTAGACTGTTCATGCTGCTGTAACAGAGTAGGTGGTTTATATACAACAGACATTTATTTCTCTCAGTTTCGGATGCTGGGAAGTTCAAGATCAAGGTGCCAGTAGATTTGGAGTCTGGTGAGGGCTTGCGCTTCTTCATAAATGGAGACTTCTTGCTTCAGTTTCACATGGCAAAGGGGAAAACAATCTTCCTCAATCCTCCTTTATAAGGGCATTAATTCCATTAATTACCTCTTGAAGTAGTGACCTTTTAATATTATTGCATTAGAAATTAGGTTTCAACATATGAATTTGGGGTGAACAAAAACATTCAGACCATAGCAGGAACATCCTAAAAATTAACTGTCTGGTACTTCTCAAATTTGTCAACTTCATCAAAAACAAGAAATATCTATGAAACTGTCACACCCAAGAGCAGTTTAAGGAGACAGAAAAACTAAATGTAATTCTAGATGTAATTCTGAAAAATAAAAAAAAAAGTAGATATAAAGAAAATCTGAATAAAGTATGGACTTTACAACCATAAATGAATCATTATAGAGAGTTTATGGAAACTCTCTATACTACTTTCACAATTTTTCTACAAATCTAAAACTATTTTTAAATTAAAAGTTTATTTTAGAAGTTATGTACACAAAAGATACATGGGCCTTAATGATATATTTGACTATCAAAAGTAGTTTAGGAGAAGAATTATTGATATCTAAGTGCTATCTAGTGAAATCAAGTACTAAACTTAGCAAATTTAAATAAGTAATTATAAATTCCAGCTTTGAAAAATACTCTGTCATTATATATAGACAGAAACTATTATTACCAAAAGTTGTGACACTAAAAATATGGGAATGCCAACAAAGACTTGGGGAATAAGTGTGTAGTGTGAAGAAAAATTTTACAGATAATGTAGCTAAATTAAAAAATAAGAAAAAGTAATACTTTTGTTTGAAGCTAGAGATATGAACAGCAGAAGAAAGAGCCCAAGTATCTAAAGCCATTGCTTCTGAAGATTAAGGCTCAATATTAAAGCAGTTGTGAACAGTAAGAGCAATAAGACTTAGAGGAAATTTTGAATTTTAAGCTATACGTTTGTTAAAAAGGATACTCAACATAAATACAAAAACAATAAAGAAATGTGCATAATGAAAAAGCATCAGATGGAAATTTGGGAGCCTCCAGTTCTGGCACTAACATATTATATGACAGTAAGCATAGCACCACCTAGATCTTCATTTTCTGATTCATAAACTGAAAGATGAGACTTGGTGATTGCTAAAGGACTTTTCATGCTATAACTTTATGACAGTGAAAAAATAGATCGCATTTTTAAAAGAAATAATATCAGATTTTGAGATTTTTGAAAAACTTGGTAAGTTCTAGGAGGCAAATTCTAGGAGGCTTATTGATTAAGTGGGAAAGGAAGGCAATAGAAATGCAGTTTTCAACAATGTGTGTCAAAATTTGCAATGTAATTCAAATAATAGAACTACTGTTAGGAGACCAATCCATAGATAATTAGGTTTTTAAAGTACAGCAAGGATTTTTTAAAGTATGTATTTTAAGTATACATATATATATACTTATATATATACTTTAAGTATATATATCTTAAGTATATTTAGACAAACTTGTTCAATGCATTAGAAAATAATTGACTAAAAAGAGACACCAGATATAAAACATTAGTATATTTAATTTAATTTTTTTTTTTTTTACAAAAGTAGGGTTAAATTTTTTTGTGAATATAGTTACCACCAGGTGGCTTGGAGTCAGCTTTAAAATATTTATATCCAAAAGCCACAAATGTATCCATCTTAGAAAGGCATCTAGGCTGATACAAAGGCCTTTTTAGTCTTCAATAATGATACAAAATTGTGAAAATGGCACCCCTGAGGAGTTAGTATGCCTTACAATCACTAAAGAATAAAAAAATTTATAAAAGGAACTCTGACCGTTTATAATTTTGTGTGTGCAAAGAATAATACAGGGATTTGAAGTGAAAATAATTTCACTCTTTAGGGAGAAAGTAAAATTTGAATGATAGGTCTTCAAAAGCATGCACACACATAAATGTTTCAGGTAACTATATTTTATATTCAGGAAATACACTAAGGTTTTTAAGATGCAAGGGATGTGTAGGGAGCAATTATTCTAGGGATATAGTGTGAGATAAGGCATTAAGATTCTAGTGTGTGTGTCACAGTAAGGAGGGAGTGTTCAGATCAGCTCTGCCAGATGACTAATAAAAGTTTGGAGAAATGGATGGAAGTCACATTATGGAGGGCTTTGCATACCAGCCAAAGACCATTTACACTTTATCACATGGGGAACAAAAAGGTGTAGAAGAGGTAAAATGCAAAAAGATTTTAGGACTATAGATGTGGTGACTATGTGAAGGAAGAAAATACAGTATTTAACAGAAGATGTTAAACTCTCATGTGTCTAAGCTGGAATCTGACTCTGTATTACCATCAGCAAGTTAAACTTCTTAGTCCCAATTTTCTCATAGGATTTTATGAGAATTAAAGGGTAGATTTATGTAACTACTTGGCACAGTGCCTGGCTCAATAAACCAAAGCTTTAAAAAATGTTTTGTGCAAAAAGGGCTCAACTGGAGGCCAGAGTTTGAGACACTATTTGAGAGATCATTACAATAATTAAGGGAATGTCAATAAGAATAAAATAAAGCAATGAATGAAAGAGCTAATAGAACTTAATAACTAATTAAAGGGATGAAAAAGAACAAGAAGTCATTGTTGGCTCCAAAGTCTGGTGTCTGAGTGGTACTGACACTATCAGAAATGTGAAGTCCAGTAGGGAAGAGACGAGGGCAGGAGGTAGAGAAAATGATCAATTTTGTTTTAAGTGCATCAAGTATGAGGTGATGACATAAATGGAATATGGACCCCTACTTCTCACCATATACAAAATTTAACTCAAAGTGGATTAAATACTTAAATTTAAGAGCTAAAACTATAACAATTCTAGAAGAAACACTAGAAAAAACTCTTCTGGACATTGACCTAGGCAAAGAATTTATGATGAAAACCCCAAAAGCAATTGCAACAAAAACAAAAATAGACAAGTGGGATTAAATTAAACAAAAAAGCTTTTGGACAGCAAAAGAAATAGTTAACCAAATGAACAGAAAAGCCACAGAACGGGAGAAAATATTTGCAAATTATGCCTCAGACAAAGGACTAATATGCAGAATCTACAAATAACCCTAACAACTTAACATGAAAAAAACAACCCCATCAAAAAGTGGGCAAAGGAAATGAATAGACAATTCTGAAAAGAAAACACACAAATGGCCAACAAACATGAAAACAAAAATGAAAAAATGCTCAATGTCACTAACATCTCATCAGAGAAATGCAAATTAAAACTGCATTGAGATATTGTCTTACATCAGTCAGAATGATTATTATTTAAAAAGTCAAAGAATAACAGATGTTGGTGTAGATACAGAGAAAAGGGAATGGTCGTACACCATTCCCATATACCAATGGTTGGTGAATTGTAAACTAATTCAACTTCTAACAGTTTGGAAAGAACCAAAAACAGAATTACCGTTTGACCCAGCAATCCCACTACAAAGTACCTACCCAAATAAAAGAAATCATTAGATAGAAATTATACCTTTGCTCACATGCTCATTGCAATACTATTCACAATAGCAAAATCATGGAACAAAACTAAGTGCCTATCAACAATTGACTGAATTTAAAAAGTGTGTTATATACATCATGGAATACTACACAGTCATAAAAAGAATGAAATCATGTCCTTTGCAGCAACATAAATTGAGCTGAAGAACACCACCCTAAGTGAAGTAACTCAGAAACAGAAAACCAAACACTGCATGCTCTCATATGCAGGAACTAAATGGGCACAAAGATGGAAATGGGGACACTAAAAGTGAGGATAAGGGGAGGGAGGTTAGGGTTCAGGAGAAATCTATCAGGTATAATGTTCACTATCGAGAGAAGGGATCATCTGAAACCTAATCCCCACTACTAAATAATATGTGCACGTAACAAACGTACACTTGTGCCCCCTGAGTCAATTTTTTTTAAGGACCATGTTTAACTGGTTTAACTAGAAAAGAGTTCAAAGAAAGGAAAAGTTGATGTTTTAATGTGGTTGTTCTTTTAAGTTTGAAATGAGAGAATAGCATGAATGGGCAAGTTGGGGTGAGATGGTTAGAGAGAGAAACGAAAGAAGGGGAAATTGACATTGATAATTAACAGGCTGTGATATTACAGTATAGCCTCACAAATACCTGGCTAGATAGTACTATTATCAACTCCATACATGACTTGTCCAAGACCGCACCACTTACAAGTGACAAAGCTGTGACTGAACAAAGAAAAATTTTAAAAAGAAGTAGTTTCCTTTTAGAGGAATAGTGAGCAACAGAAGATTTGTGGGTAACAAAGACAATAAGAATTATCTTTCAAGTCTTGTAGTTTGTTGGAAATTAGAGCCTACTGAGTCCTCTATCAAATTAGAAAATGTTTTTTTAAAAGAGAAGAAAAGAAAAAGCATAAACTATATACTAACCCTCCCAGAAAAAAAAAAAACAAAAAAACAAACAAAAAAACCCTCTGTGTTTCTCTCTATTTGAATAAGAATTATAGCTTATCATTATTAGGGAATTCTGAAATAGAAATCTGAAAACATAATTTTATTTATTTTTTTATTTTATTTTATTTATTTTTATTTTTATTTTTTTATTTTTGAGTTGGAGTCTCACTCGGTCGCCCAGACTGGAGAAAACATAATTTTAGTTTTTACTTTGCCAGTTTCTACCAGCATATTTTCATGAACTTGAGCAAAGTAATTTGCCTTTGTGAGTTTACGTTTTTCTAATTTGTAAAATGGAGCTGCTATCTGCTCTACATAGTTTACCTTATTATTTTAAGGATGAGTGATGTTATGAATGCACACTTTTTTGTAACCTACAAAACACAATGCATGTATACATTTTTATAATTGTATATTTGAGACTGCATAAGATTTTTTTTAGATAATACATTTGAAAATGGAGTGCCTTTAAATTCTGTATAAGTCATGAAAATGCTGGGAATCATGCTTCTGAAAGTTCACTGTTGCTACAGCAATGAAGCTGCTTCAGAACATTGCTATCATCATGAAACCCATTATGATGGCCAGGACCATTTAATGCCCAAGCTTCGTTTAGTCACAGCTTTGTCACTTGTAAGTTATGTGGTCTTGAGCAAGTCATGTATGGAGTTGATAATAGTACTATCTAGCTAGGTATTTGTGAGGCTATACTGTAATATCACAGCCTGTTAATTATCGATATCAACTTCCCCTTCTTTCGTTTCTCTCTCTAACCGTCTCACCCTAACTTGCCCATTCACGCTATTCTCTCATTTCAAACTTAAAAGAACAACCACATTAAAACGTCAACTTTTCCTTTCTTTGAACTCTTTTCTAGTTAAACCAGTTAAACATGGTCCTTAAAAAAAATTGATTCAGGGGGCACAAGTATATGTTTGTTACATGCACATATTACTTAGTAGTGGGGATTAGGCTTTAATGTAATGACATCACATTAAAAGAAATATCAACCCAGCATCAAAAAATAATTGAAAGCAATTTCATACCTATATTGCTTTCTCTTAAAAGACTACAGTTACATTCATAGCATACAACTAGACTTCTTGGATTACTCTTTTTCACTTGTCCTCTCTCTCCATCCCCAAAACTTCATAGGCATTTTATCAAACTATCAGGATTCCTTCTCTGCTTCAAGTTTCTGAAAATTGTCTCAATCTCAGTTCACAATGGTTCCTTATCTTCCTCAATGCATTTCTGTCTCTTTCTTTAGTGAGTACTTGTGTGCCAAAAGCTTCTGTAAGCTCTTGATTTTTCTTATTTGAATTTTTATTCAAACCTACTAGCCAACACAAGATTCTTCTTAGTGAGTGCATAGCAGCAAAAGGCTATGGATGCTAACAGATAAATAGCTTCCCCTTAAACACAACTAATATGTGCAAAGTACTGCCTAGATATTATGGGAGATTGAAAAAAACTAAAGAGAACAATAAATTATAAGATTTGGCCTCATTCTTAAGGAATATTTTAAAAGTAAATTCTAAAACCACTCATTTTACTACTGCCCATTAAAGCAGTGAAGTGAGTGTGGTCCTGTCATTTTTTTTCTTTATGTTTTCTACTATGATTTTATTTCACCAAAGGAATTAAAGGCTAAAATAAAATGCTCTATATGATTGTGGCACAAACATGGGAAAGAAGGAGATTGGATGAAGATTTCTCTAATCATGAATAAGGTTAAAAAGACGAAGTAAGAGGACTTGTGGTAAGAATGAGAAGAAAGACAGTATGTGAGAGAAGCTACGATTAGACGTAAATGTGAAACAGTAACTGGTTTCTGTGTAACAGTGTTATGAATATGGGAAGAAAGCGTCAAAAACTAATTCCAGGTAACTGTACTGAACATAAGAAAGTGATGGAATGAATTAAGCTTTGGAGCAAAGATGATGATGGGTTTGTTGTTAGACTTCTGTTTGTCTTTAGACCAAGTTCATCTCTACCATGGGCTATAGGAGCTCTAGGAAGACAGGACCAGCAAGGGGGATTTAGAAGTCACTTACTTATCAATGACAACAGAAAAAGAATAGACAAAAATAGAAAAAAAAAAGGCAAATGAGGTTATGGTACATAATTTCCTATATTTTAAAAAATGAGATTATGAACTGCTTTCATAATGAAGTATATTTTATAACTGACACCATAAGTGAATATCCTCATTTCTCTATGCCCCTAATTCTTCATAAAAGGAGGATGAATGATGAGAAATTACTTAAGGACACAAGGTCCATTATCTAGGTAATGGATACATTAAAAGTCAAGACTTCACAACTATGCAATATGTCCATGTAACAAAATTGCACTTGTACCCCTTAAATTTATACAAATAAAAAAGGTACTTTTTGTACCTCAAATTATTTTACAGTAAATATCGAGGCATTTAAAATATGTATTTTAAAACTTTTTAAGTTACAGTGATTGCTATTTTATTTATCCTCCAAATCTTTGCTAACAGATAGGAATGACTAAATTCAAAATTATCTGATGCCTTGTTGGAATTGATGCCTTGATTAGAACTGAGGCAAAACTGAAATCATTTTGATCATGAGGTTTCTTGTTTGTTTGTTCGACTTTTTTTACCTTTTAGAAAAAAGAATACTGACAAGTCCATTTTTCAATGGCGATATCATTAAAATTAGCATACTAGTACTCATTTTGACCACAACCATTCCAGAGATGTCAGTGTTTTGTCTGAATTAGGAGCTGGACTGTGGGTGGATGGAATGGGGAAGCCAGAGAGGGAGACATAAGGCAAAACAAACTAAGCACTAACTCCAAGGGGAAGGGCACTCTCCAGTCATGATCCAGATAAACAACCAGCATCAAAATCCTGGGTGTATCTGAGTCTGAAAGTATGATGATCGTCAGTATTAATATTTAGTAATATTTAAACCAAGACCTAGAGGAAGGATTTAGTCAATTAAAAAATGGAGGTAACTCGGTGTTGTTTTGATTTGCATTCCTCTGATGATTAGTGAGGCTGAGCGTTTTTTCATGTATCTGTTAGCTGCTTGTATGTCTTCTTTTGGGAAGTGTCTATTTATGTCCTCTGCCCATTTTTTAACAGTGCTTTTTGTGTTTTGTTTTGTTTTTTTTCCTTTTAGCTCTTTTGAGTTCCTTGTAGATCTTGAATGTTAGGCCATTGTCAGATACATAATTAGCAAATATTTGTTTCCCATTCTGTGGGTTGTCTCCCCACTCTCTTGATGGTTTCTTTTGCTGTGCAAAAACCCTTTAGTTTGATAAGATCCCACTTGTATATCTTATCTTTTATGGCATATGTTTTTGGAGATTTGGTCAAGAATTGGTTGCCTACTCCAATATGCATAAGGGTGTCTCCTGCATTTTTTTCTAAGATTCTTATAGTTGAGGTTTCACATTTAGGTCTTCAATCCATTTAGAGTTAATTTTTGTATATGATGATAGGTGGGGATCCTATTTCACTCTTCTGCACATGGTCAGTCAGTTTTTCCAGCACCATTTGTTAAATAAGGTCTTCTCTTCCCAGTGGTTGTTACGGATGGCTTTGGGATGGCTATCATTAATAAATAAAAAATAAATAAATGCTGGCCCAGGTGCAGAAAAAAGGATACACTTCTACACTGTTGGTGGGAGTGCAAACTAGTCAAACCCCTATGAAAAATAGTGCAGTGATATCTAAAGTAATTAGAAACTGACCTTCCATACTATCTAGGCATGCACCTCCTGGGGACTTACCTGGAAGAACACAAATCATTCTACACAAAAGACACCTGCACATGTGTGTTTATTACTACACTATTCATAATAGCGAAAACTTGGAACCAACCCCACTGCCCGCCAAAAGTAGACTGGATAAAGAAAATGTGATACATACACAATGGAATATTATGCCATCATAAAGATGGACAAAATCACGAACTTCTCAGCAAGTTGGATGGAATTGGAGATGATCATTCTTAGTGGACTATCACAGAAACAAAGAACTGGATACATGTTCTCACTCCTTTTTTTTTTTTGAGTTGGAGTCTCACTCCATTGCCTAGGCTGATGTGTAGTGGCACGCTCATGGCCATCCCAGGGTCAACCTGCTGGGCTTCAGCAACCCTTCCACCTCAGCCTTCCAAGTAGCCAGAACTACAGGCACATGCTATCATACTCAGCTAATTTTTTATTTATTGTAGAGATGAGGTCTTGCCAAGTTGCCCGGGCTGGTCTCGAACCTGCGGGCTGGCTCAGGCAATCCACTTGCTTTAGCCTCCCAAAGTGCTGGGATTACAAGCTGAGTCACCAAACCCAGCCCTTTGATTTTAAGTAAATGAGAAAACATTGGAGGGTTTTCACCTGGAAATTGTTATGATATAATATAGATTTTAAGAGCTGTCCTTCTATGGAGGATACATTGGAGTGACTATAAGATGATGTGCTAGAGTGGCATTGCAGCAGATCAAATGGGAGAGAATGGCACATTCATCTGAGATGGCAGCAGTGAAGATAAGAAAAATGGATGCTTTATGGGCTTGTGTGCCCCTGAGGTTCATGCATTGAAGCTCTAGCCTTCAGTTTCTTAGAATGCAACTATATTTGCAATAGTGTCTTAAAAGTGGTGGATAGAGTAAAATGAGGTTATGGTTGGGCCCTAATTCAATATATCTGATGTACCTATGAGAAGAGATTAGGACACAGAGGCACAGAAGAAAGACCACACGAAGACAAAGGGAAAAGGTGGCTGGCAGTCTACAAGCCAAGGAGAGAGAATGCATAAGGAAACCAACCTGGCCAACACCTTGACCTCACACTTTTAGACTCCAGAACTGTGAGAATAAATTTATGTTGTTCAAGCCTCTCAATCTGAGGTACTTTGTTATGGCAGCCTTAGAAAACTAACACAGGGTAGATTCAAAATGTATTTGAAATATAGAATTACTAAGATTTGGGATTATATTGGGTGTCAAGAGAAGTGGGCCTAAGGGAAATAAGTTAAGAATAAGTTTCCTAGTTTGTGCAAGTGCCTAAATGCTATTGTGATTGATACCCCTAACCTGAGTCTTATATAGCTTATGTAACCTGTCCAAATCCCTCAACTAGAAAAGAGGGGAACTGGAAATTGAAACCAGGTTTGTTTGACTCCAAAGCTACAGTCTTAACTTCTATATTGCTATAATCCTCACATTAAAAAAATTATACAAATGGTCACAAAGTTTTAAAAGCAAAGATGAACTCTTTTATTTTACATTGGGAAAACTGAGGTCAGTAAACAGTGACAAACCTCTATTTTAAAAGAATAAATTCAGTTTATCTTTGTATAATAACAGGAACTGAAATAAGCATTCTACCTACTATCTGCAGGAACAGAACTAATTTTCTTTGCTGATTAAGGGTGTCACTTTGAATAGTGAAAATCAAAATCATTAGCATTTCAAATAATAGATTTAGCTAAACTTCTTTCCGTCTGGTGATTTTTGTTTAATGAACCGCCACAAAGCATGAAATTTTACATATCTGGAGTCAGCTGAATTTAACTTTAAATCTTGACTTACCAGAAAAAATATTTTTGTAGAACAATGTAACTTAGAACAGTGGTTCCCATGCTTATTAATTCTTCTTCCTTATATAACCTCACTCCCTTTTCCCCAAAACCTCATTCTTATTTTCAGGATTTTCTTTATCTTTACATGTATCCACAGAATATGCATACACATTCACAAACAGACAAACATCTCAAGCAGTTCATGTTGGAAATGACCACCAATATCAAAGTTCTGTTTGGAACTCTGTTGACTAAGATGAGGATCAGAGCAAAGTGTGAATTCTGGGAAAGAAGGAGCTGCACTGAGAGGAACCAGGAAAAATGATTACTCCCACCACCTCCCCTCTCATCATCACACCACGAGCATCATCACTACTACTGTCATTACATCCTCCCCTACAGTTATGATTAGAAGGCCCCATGATTATATGTGAGACAGAGCATGCAGTGACTGTGGATCACATCATGCTTATGTTATTTCCAGTAGAAATCCCATTGGATTAAATAGTATTAGTCAGTCATTTGGGGTTAGTTCATAAATATAGTTAATTCTCAATCAATTTGTTCATAAAATGAGAGATAAGATTTTAAAAATGTACAGTAGAATATGAAAATCCAGACTTTAAAGTTAAATGGATTTGTCTCAAATCCCAGTTCTGCTAGTGTTACCTGCATAGGCTTCTTCTGAACTTGTTTCATTATCTATAAAAGAGTCTTACATTGTTTAATTATTCGTGGAAGGATTAAATGGAATAACACATATAAAGTATTGCCTACTTGGTAGAGTCTCAATAAATATTCATTCTATCAAAGCTTTCCCAAGCTCCGTGACTTTAAACCAGATTTGAATGAACAATCAGGATATATGTCCTGGAAGGTAAAATAAAAGACAAAGGCCCTATCACCTATTTTGCTTTACTAGAGGTGGTGATAGTGATAAAGTTTCATAGTTAATTAATTGAGAAAACATTCATTGAGCATTGCATATTATGCTTGGTATTAGGATGCAGAGAAACCCATTATAGGATTGCTTAATGCTCTCAAGGAATTCATAGTCTGCTAAGGGAGATGAATACATAACAAACATTACAAAGCTGTGTGGATAGGTCAATGATAAAGCTTAATATAAGATATCACAGGTACATCAAGAAAATATGTAGCTCAATCTGGAGTGGATTCCAGCCATATAAATCTCTGGCATCTTTTAATTATTATCTGACCTAGCAACTTCCTCTCTTGGAAGCCATTAAGCATTGAGTGACTTGTTGAGCCTCTAATGTCAAAATAAGGTACTCAGCAGATATGCTGATTTTCAAAAGATGTTCTTGGGATGTTTTTACACTTAGTTCTGTTTTTGGAATCCTAATTTAGAGAATTTCATTATCTGTAATTGTCAAAGATTTTATCTTTATCTTTAGGAGATCTGTGCAGAGACCTTATCACAACATCACTTTGCAAATTCCCTTTATATATGTATGGCTCCATCACATCCTATAAAACATGGATTCAACAATCATACTAAAATGCAGAGGGATCTTCTGCTGACTGAAGAAAAAGGAGAGAATGTTGAAAGACTTTGACTTCTACATGATATTAAGGGAAGGTATTGATCTATGGAGGTGTGGCACTGCAAGTCATTTAAACAGTTGAAGAGCCATAGTTCCTTCTCTGAAGGTCCTGACCATTTTAAATTTATCTGTCCAGCCAGAAGCAATATATTTCTAAAATAATAGATTTCTTCTTTTTCCTCAATTTCCTCATTTTTGAAAGAGAGGAACTGGTAAGAAACAAATATATGTCCTTTTTCTGACATATATTGCAGAATATAGGAATTGCATTTATTTTCAGAAAAAAAAAATATTTGGGTTGGCTAATTAGGCAAATCAATGCCACAAGATACTTGGAGTTGTTAAACTGGAAATCTGAAAGTTATACAATGTGTCTTGGTAAACAAATTAATGAAGCAGTTGAGTGGGTGCGTTCATGTAGAAAAACCCTGTCATAAAATATTCTGGGGATAATTTTATTTAAAGTGACAAAATTCCTAAGGAGATGAGACTATCATAACAGGAAAATCTGTGAGCATGTATAACAGGAATATATTAAAGTTTTAAAAATCATAATACATTTCAGCCCAATTTTAAAAATCTGCCATCTGTGTGTATGTGTTTGGAGAGAGAGAGAGAGAGAGAGAGAGCCAGTGAGAGAGACAGGGAATGAAAGAGAGACTTGGGAAAGCAGAAGTCCATCACAAACACAGGAGCTCCCCAGTAGAGAGAAGTCAGTTGGAGATACCCACAACCAAAGGTGTTTAATTTCTGGTGGACTGATTTTTGTTGTGAAGTTATAAAAGATGCAAACTTAAGCTTTTAGCATCTAGTATCTGGGTCTGCCAGAGGCTTCATAGGTTGCCCATCTTAGCTCAGATTAAACTAGGGCACCAAATCTAACAGCTAGGCACAACATACAGCTGTTTCTAAGAACTTACAAGATACATTAACAAGAGATATAATTATTGGTCTCTCAAAATGATTTTACCTTGATGTCAATAATGTTCACTGCAAAGACAAATGAAAAGCAAGTCTCTGCTTTAAAAAGTCTGTGGTAAAGGATTTTAATAAATCTTACAAAAATTATAATTATTAAAGTTTGGGAAATCCTATATTAAACAAATTAAAGCAAGTTTGTTTACTTAAATAATTTTATCAAACTTTTCACATGCATCACCAAACTATAAGATGATTGTGAATAGAATACAGTGCTTTCATATTTAGTTGACTATAGAACCAGTAGTTTAATTAGGGAGAAAATTGTTTGGTTCTATAGAGTAGAATTTAGCAACTCATTTTTTATTTCCCTTAATACAAAAAGTCCTTTCTTCTTTTCTCCTGGCAAGAGGTTTAAGTGGATTTGGCTAAGAAAAGTTGAGGTTGTAAGAGACAAAGATGTTTTAAGATCTTTATATCTTTGAACACTGTTTCTTTTGGATACTCCATTTCAAATCTTATCAAAATGTAACCAAATATCAAATTAAATAAAATGTTTTTGCTATAAAGTTATATAGCAATTTTTAAAGGTAGCTTTTCTGACAGTAACAAGATACAATTTAAAAACTAAGGTAGAATAATGTAAAGCTTGGAAAAAGAAAAGGGTCAACTGTAAAGAGAATTGGCCATCATTAGAAGTTAACAAAAAAAAGGTGTCAGGGAAACATACATTGGCCATATGTATTAAAGTACTATTTAATGATCACTGTTAAACAACTCAAGGTGAAACATTTATATAGACTGCCACGTGCATGGTCCCTACTGAAACTGTTCTATATGACAGCCTTGTAACTGCTTGACCCAGGAACAAAACAGACCTGTTGGGAGGCAGGTGCGTCTGTGGAAATGTGGCACATCACCTATCAAAACAGGAAGCCAGTTAGCACTGCAATCAAAGCACCAGCAATCTCTGCTCTGATTCCAGGACCACTAAGCAGTCTTCTGATTATAATTTGACTTCTTATGCAGCTTCCTACAGAGAAAGAATATGGTGGTCAGAAAAATGAATATCTGTTCCACTTAACAATTATTTTTCTCACTGTAGATGAAATCAACACTCTGGTATTGTTAGTCCATTGTAAGTTTTGTTATAAATAAACATCTTCCAGTTTGAGCTAGTCTAAGAGACAGACAAAACCAAATTTCGAGTTTGAAAACCTGAAGATCAGACCCTGTTCTATTATTTTGAAAATATATTGCCATCCTGTAAGAATTCTTAAGGACAAACACTTGGCATTGTGGTGACTGAAACTCCTTCACATTTGAACTTATAATAGGGTGACATCCTGGGTAACAAATAATAGACTATTTTTAAGGGAAGTCTGAGAAATAAAAGCAGTTGATAAAGAAAAAATTAATATCAATTACATACATAAAATGTTTATAATTACACTATTATTTAAATCTTAAAACTCTGTGAGTTTAGTTAATGTTATCTTCAATTTAATGAAGAATGAGATTTCTGATCTAAGACCACACAAAAACTGGGAGGAGATGAATTGGATCTTAGGATAACTGGATTTGCATCACCTACTGTATTACAATATCATGTAAGTAAAGTGACTGAACAGAACTGTGTAACATGTCTGAGTTAGAAATAATATGAAGAGAATGAGAATGAGAAATAATATGAAAATAAGGAGAATGGCAGAGTGTTCACAAAGCAAGGATTGGCTGTAGAGATATTAAAATAATTACTGAGGATTTAAGACTATACTAATGAATTGCAATAAATACTGAATTGTGAAATAAAGGTATTGTCCACTTCCATCAGGAAATCAAGAAATTTGCAGTGACTGATTTATTTAATGTATATTGGTTACAACTTGAGTTGAGTTGTTTGTATATTTAGCCACACCTGTGGGAATATCCATTCCATTATAAATCCTCTTTTACTTGCAAATAATTGAAAACATACCCACATAAAACAGAATTTGATTTTGGGATAAATGGAGAGCATAAAATTATGCACACCAAAAGAAATTGTCTGACTTACAAAAAAATAATTTTTAGTAGGTAGCTCAGAATAGACAAGAAAGAAAAACAGTCAGGAAATTGCATACATTACCACAGTGAACAGCTAGTCAAGCATATGTCAATTTTAAAGGAAATGTGTGGCATTTTCAGTGTCAGTGGATCAAATATAAAGGCTTCTACACCAGCTGAGTCTTTATTGCCATACAATAATCAGAAACTTGGCAAGAGTGTGTTCACACCAATCACAGTGTGGTTGCTATTGACTAGAAACACCACTGTGGTAGTTTTAATTAGAGACGTGTCAAGTAATTCAGTGTTAACAGTGGTGTGGATGAACCAGCATTAGTTACAGTTTGAAAAACTCTTTGGACGTTTACTGCATGTATGGGAGTATCTTGGCAACAATTGTCTGTGAGCTGAAAATAATTCATATTATGTCTGCTGGTCATTAAGTCATGTCCCATTGTGTTAATGCCATGACTAAATGGAAAAACAGATGTGGCAATTAAAAACTAAAAGTGATACCCATTTATTTTTGGCTGGAGAATTGCTACACATAGAAGCAATTTTTTTTTCTTTCTTAGCCAAAAAGATAGCATGAACAAATTAACTATTATTTTTCTACTGTTTGTGAATAGCTCATGAATATTTCATGTATATTTCTATTTTTAATTCATGTTAAATGTTTATATTTATAAACTGAAACTTCTCTGAACTACTGAAAAATGTAATATGTATATTGCCATATTTTTTTGGTGGAGGAGTAAGCCAATTTGGCTAAAGTAACTTCAAACAAGCCTTGTACTCAAAGTGAAATTCACAAGCATAAAGACAGAGAGTAAAGAATGGCATTCCCAAGTCTATGTCACCATGCCTATTTGCAAAATCAAATTTGTCATGCCCTTATTTGACAGTAATTGGTCAAATGAACAGTTGATCTGTATAAATTCACTTCAACAAAGTTCAAAAATATCATATTAATAGACTTCAGCCTGCCCTAGTTTTAAAATTTTTTACATGCTAAATATTTTTCAAATCTACCTTTTTTGCAAAGATTTTTTATGACTTTTTAGGTGATTAAAAAATAAGATATGGCTTCTCCTATCAAGAGGCTTACAATCTAGTAACAGTAATTCAGTATAGCATAAGTAACTATACTTCAAAACAAAGTATAAGTTTCATATGACAGGTAAATTGAATTATTATGTGAGACCATGGTAACAAAACTATGAGTACATACAATCCTTATAAGAATCTCAGCTGCTTTCTTCGAACAAATTGGCAAGCTGATCCTAAAATTCATATGAAAATGCAAGGGGCTTAGAAGAAAGTTCAAGGGGTTTAGCCAAATGATATTTAAAAAGAAGAAGAAATTGAAAGGATGTATGTGTTTTTATTTCAGAACTTACTACAATGCTACAGTCATCAAGACAGTGTGGTTTTGCACAAGGAGAGACATATACACTAATGAAATAGAATTAAAAGTCCAGAAATATATAATTACATTTATTGTCAATTGATTTCGACAAAGGTTATAAAACAATTCAATGGGAAAAGAAAAGTTGATGAAAACTGTGTTGAGACAACTGGAAAACCACATACTAAAGAAAGACGTTGGAACTATAACTTACATCATACAAAAATAAATTCAAAATGATCAAAGATATAAATGTAAGAACTAGAATTATTAAACTCTTTAAGAAGTGTTTAGACATAAATATTCATGAGCTTGGGCTGGGCAATGTTTCCTAAGATATGACACCAATGGTAAAAGCAATGAAAGAAAAAAATAGATAAATCTGACATCAGTAAAATTAAAAATTATTGTGCTACAAAGGACACCATCAAGAAATTGAAAAGACAATTCACAGAATGAATGGAAAATTTTTCAAATCATATCTCTGACAAGCAACTTGTATCTAGATCATATAAAAAACTCCTACAACTCAATAATAAAAAAATAACTCAAATCCAAAAACAGGAAACAATCTGAATAGGCATATCTCCAGTGAATGTATATGGGTGTCAAATGAATTCATGAAAAGATGGCCAACCTCATCAGTCATCAGAAAAATGCAAGTTAAAACTAGAGTGAAACATTACATCCACTATGATGGCGACAATTTAAAAAGTCAGATAAAAATAATAGTTGGCAAGGACAAGTTGAAGTTGGAAACTTTATACACTACTAGTAGGAATGTAAAATGGCACACCACTTTTTGAAAAATCTGACAGTTTTTCCAAAGGTTAAGCATATAATTAACATATAATTCAGCAATTCTACCTCTAGCTTTCTACCCAACTTTTTCATGAATATTTATAGCAGCATTATTTAAGACAGCTAGAAAACCAAAAATAACCAAATGTCTCTGAATTGATGAAAGGAATGAACAAATAAAATGTCGTATGTTTACCTCTTGACATATTACTGAACAATAAAAAGTTAAAAATAAAGGGATTTTCAGTTTCTGGTTCTACATATAAGGAGCTTGGAAGTTGCTACTCTGTTCCAACAACAAGTAAAAAGCAGAAAAAAATGAAAAATCAACAACTCTTTTTAGATTCATAAGAGAAATGAGGGCACCTTGTGACCACTATCCCCAAAACTGAAGAGAGATGGGCTGACACAGAGATTTAAAACTTACTGAAGCAGACACTCAACAGCAGAAACCGCCACAAAAACCATTAATGGGGTAGGAAAACATGAACTATGATGAATTGCTGGAGGCTCAGAGTGGCCAAGTGTGAGAATTGAAAACTCCAGGGCAACCTAGTCATAGGGGAGCCTCATGGTTTTGTGAGTTTTATTTTTAGAAGCGTATCTCCAGGTTCTCACATTAAATATTGGAGAAAAATCCCCTCATGCTTCTGGCAGTAAGAGGGAGAAATTAACCATTTTTAAATATGCCAGGGTGCTCCGTTCTTAATAAGGTCTGTTCTCAAAAGAAACTGTTAAATAGAAGCCTAAGCTTCTGGGGATTTATTGGAGCCTAAACTAGGGATAAAACATTCTCAACTCTATACAGTGCTAGCTTTCCTCATGGGAGGCGGAAAATACCCAATTCCCATCAACTTAAGCCAACCTAGCCCACCTAAGAAAGGAGACCTAAGAAGCACTTATGAAGTTCCCAGTCCAGTGGAACAGGTTTACTAAAAGTCTGAGACCTAATATAGGACTATAAAATATTTTCTCTCCCCCAGCACCTTACTACCACATTACTAAAGGCCTATTTACAATTATTTTACCCAGTACATTATGCGCAGCTATCAAGAAAATAATTGCAAATCATACTAGAAAACAAAAACACAGTTTGAAGAGAAAGAGCAAGTATCAGAACCAGACATGGCAGAAATGTTGGAATTATCAGATTAGAAATTTAAAATAACTATGATTAATATGCTGAGGAATCTAACAGATAAAGTAGACAGCATGCAAGAACAGATGGGTAATATAAGAAAATAAATGAATGTCTTAAGAAAGAACCAAAAGAAAATAAAAAAGATCAAAAACACTGCAATAAAAATGAAAAATACCTTTAATGGGCTTAGTAGACTGGTTATGGCTGAGGAAAAAAATCTCTGAGTTTGAGTATCTGTTGAGAAACTTCCAGAACTGAAAATCAAAGAGATCACAGACTGAAAATCAAAGATAAAAAAGACAGAAAAGACACACAAACACACACACACCAGAATATCCAGAAATGCAATACTTCTACAAAAGGTGTAACGCACATGGGATGGTAATAGTGGAAGGAGAATAAAAGATGGAAAGGAACAGAAAAAATACTGGAAATCATGAAAGTTTGTCCCAAATTAAAGTAACTCACCAAACCACAGATCCAAGAAACTTATAGAACACCAAGCAAGATCTATACCCCTCCCCCTAAAAAGCTACATGTAGGCATAGTATATGCAAACTACAGAAAACCTAAGATAAAAAATCCTGAAAGAAGCCAGAGGAACAAAACATCTTACTTATAGAGGAGCAAAGATTTAAAAAATACATCTGACTTCTCCTCAGTAACTATACAAGCAAGAAGAGAGTGAAGTGAAATATTTATAATATTGGGAGTCATGGAGGTAGAGAGTAGAATGATAGTTATCAGAGGCTAGGAAGGGTGTATGAGAAAAGTGCATGTATCGATGTATCACATATCTAAAAACCCCATAAACATTTCTGGACATTATGTATAATTGCATACAGATATTATGTATAAATAAAAATTAATAAATACAAATAAAATATTGAGCAAAAGAAAAAACTAATTACCAATCTAGAATTCTATGTCATATGAAATTGTTGTTCAAAAGTGGAGAGGCTGGGTGCAGTGGCTCACACCTATAATCCCAGCACTTTGAGAGGACGAGAGGAGAGGATTGCCTGAGCCTATGGGATTGAGATCACCCTGGGCAACTTGGCAAGACCTCACCTCTACAATGAATCCAAAAAAAATCAGCTGGGTGTGATGGCACACGCCTATAGTTCCAGCTAGTTGGAAGGCAGAGGTGGAAGGATCACCTGAACCCAGCAGGTTGAGGCTGCAGTGCTCGTGCATGTGCCATTGCACTCCAACCTGGGTGACAGAGTGAGACTCCAACTCAAAATGAGGAAATTTGTTGCCAGTAGATCTGCCTTGCCTTTAGAAGGAAAGAAAATAATATAGACAGAAATGTAGGTCTACAAAAAGAAAGGAAGAGTATTGAAAAAGAAATAAATAAAGATAAAATAAACATTCCAAGAAGATGGCAGGATAGCCAGTTGGACTGTGTGAGTCTCTGTGTGAGTGATTGTATGGACAAATTAGCTTGTGTGGTCATGTATAAGTAGGCATGTGAGTGGAGGACTGAATGGAGACTTGGGAGTAAGTGGCCAGGGCTCTCCCAGTGAAGCGGCTGGTGCTGCAGTCACTCTGCTTGGACCCTACTGCTTCCCAAAGTGCAGGGGCTGAGTGTCATTTTCTAAAATCAACAGTTTTTCCTGGGAGGAAGATGCCAGAGTGACTGTCAATCCTACCACTGCAGTGCCAGACACTGCCAGTGAGGGCCACAGAGGGAGCACAGCAAGGGAGCCAGAAGCAGAGTTCCAAAGAACAGGGAAAGGCCACCCCAAAACCTGGACTTGCTGCCACTGGCTCCAGCACCAGGATAGGCTGCAAGGTACTACCACCAGAACTTGAGATCCAGAGACTGTGGCACCTGCTGGGGAGGGAGGTGTCTTTCCCAAACTTGTGTGCAGTAGGAATAGCAGTCTGTAGAGAAACTGAGCAGTCTCTCTAAAGCCTGGGCAGAGAAGTGCTCCAGGGCTGCCTCCGTGGAATAGCATAACTGCATCTTAAGACCAGGGGGTCATCTCTGCATTGGTTTCATGCTGCTTTCCATGAACTCAGACTGCAGTGCCCCAGTGCACAAACCCTGGAGGGTAATAGCAGATGCAGAACCCCAGATGACCCACCCCCAACCCTGAGCCAGCTGCTGGACAATAGTCATATACAGCAGATCTGACCAAGTAGGAGGTTGATGAGTGCCTAGCTAACTCTGCCCCTCCACCCCTAGCAATGAGTGAAAGAGATCAGGAAGTCAAGGTAGAGGCTGGAGTCCCTACTCCCCACCACACATTAGATGCCATGGGAGCTGTGACCACACTGGGAGAGGCAGGAAGTGGGAGACAACCTGGGAGATGCTAAGTCAAGTTACCCTGCCCCTCCCCCAACTCCTTGTGGGTACACACCAGCTATCAATTGCAAGCAGCAGGGGGTGAAGGTTCTAACATCTCACATTTCCACAGCAAAGAGGGAACCTGCAGTAACAGACCTGCAGTCCCAGAACCTGCCACAAGAGGGATATACTAAAGCTGGCCACTGCACTCCAGTCTGGGCGACAGAGTGAGACTCCAAATCAAAAAAAAAAAAAAAAAAAAAAAGAGAAATCTCTACCAATGGGTTTTTGGGGTTTTGTTTTTCCTCTATTGCTTGTTTGTCTCATTTGTTTGCTTTGTTTGTTGGTTTTTTGGTTGGTTTTCTCTTTTCTTTCCTATTTCTTTTTCTTTCTTTTTGTTCTTTCTCTGTGTTTTTTTTCTCTTTCTCTTCACTTTTTTTTCTCTCCTTCTTCCCTCTCTTTTCTCTCTTATACCTTGTCTGGGACTCAGGAGTTACACGAGCATACCCACTGTAAGGTCATATGTGTGGAAATGGAAAGCCAGTTCCAGCTGACCCATTCACCAGATAGCAAGAATTGTGACCAATCAGTAAGTTCTGAATTCTTATGGCCTCTCTTCCATCCCTTAGTAAGTGCTCAAAATTGTAAAGACATATCACAAGGCCTCACCTCTATCCCCATTTCATAACTGAACAAACCCAGAGCCCCAACTCAGGGAAGGACAGAAGGTAGAGAAAATATTAGAAGTGATTGCTTCTTCATTTCCCACTGAGAAACAGAATTAAAGAGAAAGATAAGGGAACTGCTATAAATGAAGAAAAACCAATGAAAAATCACAAGTAACCTTCAGCATCCTAACAAAGAGTCAGTGCCTGAAAGAACAGCAACTGGAGCACAAACAGTAGCTATCTCTAACAACAAAGGTATCCAGAAGGTACTTACAGAGATCTGAGAATCACTGGATAGAATAAATAAAAATCAAGACTGCAAGGGCTAAGACTAAATAAAGTTGCAACAGAGTTAGACAGAATCAACAAAGTGTATTTAGAAATAATGGGAAAAGGTCAGGTGTGGTGGCTCATGGCTGTAATCTAAGCACTTTGAGAGATGGAGGCAAGATGATTGCCAGAGTCCAGGAGTTCAAGACAAGCCTGGGCAACTTGGCAAGACCTCATCTTTACAGTAAATCAAAAAGTTAGTGGGGCATGGTGGCATGTGTCTTGGGTTCCAGCTACATGGAAGGCTGAGGTGAAAGGATCATCTAAGCCCAGCAAGTAAAGGCTGCAGTGGCCATGAGCATGCAACTACATTCCAGTCTCCAGTGAGACTCCTACTCAAAAAAAAAAAAAAAAAAAGAAATAACAGAAATAAAGAACGCCATTCATGAAATAAATACCAAACTGACAAGCAAGCAAGGGAAGCAGAATTGACCAAGCAGAAGAAAAACCTCAGAACTGGAAGACCAAAATATGGAATTAACCCAATCTTTAGAAATACAGAAAAAAAAAAAAAAAAAAAACTTAAGAAGAAAGAAACTCTCCAAGAGATGTGTGATTTTCTTAGGAAGCCAAATCTATGTCTGATTTGAATACCTGAAATAAAAAGAGAAATGTAAAGCACCTTGGAACAAACATTCCATGATGCCATTCAAGAAAATTTTCCTCATCTGCCAGATAGATGACTATATAAGCACAAGTGATTCAGGGAACCCCTGCAAAACATCTTATGAGAAGGCCAACCCCTAGACACATAGTAATTGCACTACACAACGTAGGTATTAAAAAAAAATTCTAAAGGTCACAAGGGAAAAAAATCAGACTACCTATGGTGAAAGATTAATCAGAATTGCTGCAGACTTACCTGCAGAAACACCACACGCCAGAAGGGATTGACCCCAATCTTTAATGTACTCAAAGATAAACAATTTCTACCAAGAATTTCCTACTCAACCAAGCTTAACTCTACCAGAAATGGAGAATTTAAATCCTTTCCAGATATCCAATCTGTAAGAGAATATTCTTCTCCCAGACCAGCTCTACAGGAGGCACTTACAAAGGTGCTATGCATAGAAGAAAAAAGAAACAAAAGAAAGACCACATACTTCACAAGATCACAAACAAACACAGAAGTAACAGCACACCCACAAAAATGAAAATACATATATTAACAAAAAAGCTAAAAGAAAACAAAACAGCCTTATAAAAGCCTTGTGACAGGGACAAATTCTCACATTACAATAACTAGCCTGAATGTGAAGGGACTAAATACAGCATTGAAAAGACACAGAATGGCAAACTGGATTTAAAAAACATGACCCAACAATATGCTGCTTTCAGGAAACATATGTCACTACAAAGGACATTTCACAGACTCAAAGTTAGAAGATTCAAGATAAATTTTCAGATGAATGGATCCCAAAATAAGTCTGGGGTTGTGATCTTAATATCAGACAAAAACAACCTTTGAGCTATCAAAAATTTTAAAAAATATATGGAAGGATACTACATATTGATAAAAGGTTCAATCCATCAACAAGAAATATCCATCCTCAATATATGCACCCAACACAGGAGCACGAGCTTTTATAAAGCAGCTACTAAGTAAACTAAGAAAGATATTGACTCTAACACTGTCATAGCTGGGGACTTAAATACCCCACTAACAACCCTAGATAAATCATTCAGGCAAAAAATCAACAAAGAGATCCAGAACTTCTATTTGATGATTGACCAAACGGACTTAATAGATACCTACAGAACATACCATCCAATAACCATAGAATATACATTCTATTCATCACCAGATGGGACATACTCCAAGATCAACCACATTCTAAGCCATAAATCAAACATAAACAAATTTGATAAGATCAAAATACTGCCATGCACCTCCTCAGATCACAGTGGAATAAAAATAAATATTACCACCAACAAATTTCACATCAAACCCACAAAAGACATGAACACTAAACAGCATAATGCTGAACAACTCCTGGGTCAACACAGAAATCAAAACAGAATTTAAAAGATTCCTGGAAATAAATGAAAATGAAGAAACATCTTGCCAAAACCTCTAGGACACCTTGAAAGCAATATTAACAGAAGAATTTATAACTCTATGCACACACATCAAGAAAATAGAAAAATCACAAGTTAACAGCCTAACAAATCACCTAAGGAAGTTGGAAAAGCAAGACTACCAAAACCTAAACTTTAGAAGAGGAATCCAGATTACCAAAGTAAAAGTCAAAATATGGGACATAAAAGACAAAAATATCATAGAAAAAACCAGCAAAACAAAAAGTTGGTTCTTTGAAAGGATAAACAAGATTGAGGAACACCTAGCCAGGATTGCAAAGGAAAAGAGAAAAAAAACAAATAAACACAATCAGAAATACAAAAGATCAGTTACAGCTAATCCTGAAGAAATACAAAAGATTATGAGAGACTACTATGCACACCTGTATGGAAATAAACTTGAAAACCTAAATGAAATGGAAGACTTTCTGACATCAAACAACATTTCACGGTTGAACCAAGAAGAAATTGATACCCTAAATAAACTGATACCAACCCAGGAAATTGACTCTCTTATAAGAAAATTACCTACAAAAAAAGCCCTGGACCAGATGGCTTTCCAGTGGATTTCTACAAAACATACAAGGAGGAACTGATACCAATCCTACTGAAAGTATTCCAGACAATCAAGAAAAATGGAACTCTCTCCAAATCATTTTATGAAGCTAACATCACGCTGATACCAAAAGCAGGGAAAGATCCAACAAAGAAAGAGAACTACAGGCCAATTTCCCTGATGAACATAGATGCAAAAATTCCCAATAACATTCTAACAAATCGGATCCAACAACACATCTCAAAAATCATCCACCATGACCAAGTAGCTTTCAATAAAATCCAGCATCCCTTCTTGATAAAAACCCTTGAACACCTAGGTATAGAGGGAACATACCTCAAAATAGTAAGAATCATCTGCGATAAACCCACAGCCCACATATTGCTAAACACACAGAAATTGGAAGCATTTTCCCTGAAAACAGGAACAAGACAAGGCTGCCCACTTTCAGCCCTCCTGTTCAACATAGTTTGGAAGTCCTAGCTAGAGCAATCGACAAGAGAAGAAAAGAGGGGGTATCCAAATAGGAAAAGAGGAAGTTGCTATCCCTCTTTGCTGACAATATGATCCTATACCTTGAAAACCCAAGAGAATCTGTGAAAAACCTCCTTGAACTGATAAAGGACTTTGACAAAGTCTCAGTGTACAAAATAAACAAGCAAAAGGCAGTTGCATTTTAATGCAACAACAGCAAACAGGCAGAGAACCAAATAAAAAACACAATTCCATTAACAATAGCTACCAAAAAAATGAAATACCTTGGCATCTTCCTAACAGGTGAAAGACCTTCACAATGCAAACTACAACAATTTCTTTAAGGGCACAATCTGCCAAAACTCACACAAGAAGAAAGAGACAATCTGCATAGGCCTAGATCTACTAAAGAAATTGAATCCATAGTTAATAGCCTTCTCAAACAAAAAGTATGAGGCTTATATGGCTTCAGTGGTAGATTCTACCAAAACTTTAAGGAAGAAATTACACCGGTTATTCTACAATCTCTTTTAGAAGATAGAAGCAGAGAGAATATTTCATGATTCATTCTATGAGGCCACTGTTACCCTAATACCAAAACCACAATGGCCCAGTGAATTCCTGAATCCTTCCTGTGGTTGTTTCCACACTTATGCAACACGTAATTAGAGTAAACATACTAAGAAACTGGCAGAACACTGATACTGATTTTCTGGCCTGTGGGATTTAATAGTAGGAAAGGCCAAGTGAAAGCCACAAGGTTGTCTCTAAGTACAAAAATAATAAACCCAAAGCAACAATGCATTCTTGAAGAGATTTCAGATATCAATGACACCATCAAGTTGCAAGGCAGTGATTCTCATCACATCCTCAGCCAATTCACCTATTAAGGTTTTGCATTAAACAAACAGATAGTGAATTATTGTAAATTTAATCAGGTGGTGACCCAATTTCAGCTGTTATTCCATATGTGATTTCAAAATAACATCCTCTCAAACCTAGTTTACAGATATTGACCTGTCATGTGCTTTTTTCTCAATTTGTTTTTAGTCAAGATCACCAGAAACAAGTTTGTTTTTAGCTGGCAAGACCAGCAATACACCTCACTGTCTTGCCTCGGGATTGTAAAAATGCTATGTTGATATAGCCTATGTCTTAGAATAAGAATTTTACCAGATAAAGAAGAGTATGGCTAAAATGTAGGAGATCCCTTAGAGTGTCCCTTAGTACTGCCACATCCTGTGATAAAAGTAAATGGAAAAATATAATTCAATTTAGGCAGGACTAATAGGTCAGACCCTTCAGGAAAGAATGTGTGGATCATCCAATCAGGCATAGAACTACAACAGCTGAGGTTCTTGTAAAGAGCAAAAGGAATATGGGGTAGGTAGTGGAAGATGGTAGTTATAAATACCAAATACTAGCCGGGTTTGGTGGCTCAGCCTGTAATCCCGCGCTTTGGGAGGCTGAGGTAAGTGGATTGCCTGACCCGTGGATTCGAGACCTGCCTGGGCAACTTGGCAAGACCTCATCTCTACAATAAATCAAAAAATCAGCCGGGCATGGTAGCGCGTGCCTGTAATTCCGGCTACTTGGAAGGCTGAGGC
>CAUYQG010028043.1:0-10468 GCA_963574415.1 Tarsius wallacei | reverse complement strand
CAGGCGTGCGCTATCACGCCCGGCTAATTTTTTTTGATTTATTGTAGAGATGAGGTTTCGCCTGCCCAGGCGGGTCTCCAACCCGCGGGCTCAGGCAATCCACTCACCTCAGCCTCCCAAGGCGCGGGATTACAGGCTGAGCCACCGAGCCTGGCTACTTCACATTCTTAAATTTCATGCTGTATCAGTGCTATTGGCTACAAGTAACAGAAAATGCCAAATAAGAGACTTAAGTAATAAAGCAAATATTATTTCATATTTGAAATCCAGAGGGAGGGCAGGAGTTGGTCGCTTAGCAACTCACAAAGTCATCTAGAATCCTGCTTTTTTTCCATCTCTTCACTCTGCCATTAATGATTGTTTCAACCTTATACTCGGAATTAAAATGGCTGCAGCAATTACAGCATGCCATGGAGGCATGGCAATCCCTTCTTGTGGTTTTCTATTAGAAATGCAGAAACTCTTTTTTGGAAATGCTCCAGCAGATTCCCCTCATGTTTTATTGGCTAGAGTTGGGTCATTTGCCCCATGAGTCAGTCTCTGGCAAAGAGACAGAGATGATTCTTGGATCAATTAGACTCACCACTGGAGCTGGAGATGGGATCAACTTTTCCTGAAGCAAGCGATTACATGGGGGGGTTGGCTTTTGTTAGGAAGGAAAGAAAATGAATGCTAAGCAGGATATCAATAATGTCTACCACTCATGGCTAATTCCCAAGGTAAGAAACATTTTACACCTGCAGAAGCTGATATTGTAATAACCTTTCCAGCTTCATCTCTCACTATATCATTCCCTATTACACGTGTGCGTGTGCCCAACCTCATGCGCACACACACAAACACTAGGCAGACTGCAGTTCTCTCAGTTCTTCAAGAGTTATGTGCTCTCTCAAACCACTCTGGAATGAATTCTTTCTGTTTCTCAGTTCTAGACTAATCACGCATTTCTGTTTGCCCAGAATAGTCCTGGTTTACACTGGTTATCCTGGTATAATTACTAATAGTGTCCACCCCCCATTCTCAAAAACATTCCAGTTTGGATGAGAACATGAAAAATACTAAGGAAAGAGAAGGGAAGTGTTTGGGGAATAGACGTGGAGAGTCAAGGAGAGAGAAGAATCTAAAATTACTCTCAGGCATCTGATTTGGGAGGCTGGGTAGATAGGAGTGCTGATCATCAAAACAGGGAACCCAGGAAGGAAGATAATTTGAGGGGTAATGTGAATGAGTTACATTTTGGATTTAAGAGCTAACCAGCTATAGATGTCCAAGTAAAAGTTAACTGTTTAAGTTCAGAATTCAGGAGAGAAAGACCTCCCCTGGTGATAGAAATTTGTGAGTTAATAGCATCTAGATATCTAAAGTTGTGATTATGGAAGAGATGACCCAGAAGAGATGTGGCATTACAATGTATTTCCTTGGTAAGAATCCTGCTGAGGCCCACATTAAGAAGCTGTACAAATGGAGAAGGAGGCAGTGGTGGAGACTGGGGAAAAATTGGCCAGAGAGGAAATTGGAGAATCAGGAGAGTAGAAGCAGGGAAACCAAAGAAAGGGAGAGTGTCAAGAAGAAAGGAGTGGACAGTGAAGTCTCCAGTGTTACAGATAGCTCATAAGATACGGACCAAAGAGAGTCTGTTGACAGCAGGAATCCATTGGCCACCACTCCAAGAGCATTCAGAGAACAGCATAGAATCATGTAGTTTTAGGATGGAAACAGACATCATCGATGACCCTTTTTTTTTTTAATGAGAAGATGAAGTTTTCACAAGGTTAGTTAAGACTTAGTGGGAGAGCCTTGACTCAGTCTTCAATGTCTGACTCATCATCCATGGCATTATCGACCGTATGATGCTGTCCCTTTCTGTATGCAGAGCCTGCAGAGATGAGTAAAAGTGGGAAGCATGCGGAACCAACACAAACCGCACTTCTTCAAGCTGGACAAACAGTTCTATTTCCTTTTCTTTCCATCTCCACTACGGCTGTCTTGACTGTGGCCATGATCACAAGCCTGGACTGCTGCAGCTGCCTCTTAACATCTCTCTACCACTTCCAACCCATTTTCCTCACACCAGCAAATGCATCATGTTACTTCTCTGCTTAAAATCCTTCAGTACCAAGGCAGTTCAGAGGGAGAAAGGAGCTGGCACTAAAACAACCGAATAAACAACTGGAAAAAAAGAAAGAAACTAAGCTCTACATAGTCAAAAACGTAATTCAAGGCCAGGCATGGTGGTTCATGCCTCTAATCCCAGCACTTTGGAATGCTGAGATGAGAGAACTGATTGAGCCCAGGACCGATCTGGGCAACATATCGAGACCTCATCTCTACAAAAAATAAACAAAATTAGCCAGGCCTGGTGGTGCATGTCTGCAGTCCCAGCTACTCAGGAGGCTGAAGCAGGAGAACTGCCTGAGCCCAGGAAGTCTAGGCTGCATTGAGCCATGATGCACTCCAGCTGGGCAACAGTGAGACCCCAACTCAAATATTATATATTATAATATATAATATATATTTTTATATGTTTCATAATTATATATATATATTTAAAGGTGAATCATAGATCCAAACATAAAAACTAATACTGTGCTGCTTCTAGAAGAAAATTTAAGAAAAGAATTGACAACCTTGGGAAAAGCATTTTTTTTTAGATACAAAACAAAAAGCATTAATCATAAAAAAGAAAAAGGTCGAATGAACATCATCAAAATTAAAAACTTCATGCTCATCAAAAAGACACAACTAAGGAAATAATGAAAAAAAAAGTCTTAGACTGGGAGGAAATGTTATTATATATAATATACATATTTATTTACACATATATTTACACTTCAGAATATATAAAGTTCTTTTCCAAATCAATAATTAAAAGACCAAAACCCCATTTAAAGACATTTCACAAAAAATTTTACTTCACAAAAAAAGACATATGTAAGGTCAAAAAACAAACATAAAGGTGCTCTAAACCACTAGTTATTAAGGAAAAGCAAGTTAAAATTACAATGAGATGCCATTTCACACTCATTAGAATGGCTAAAATTAAAAAAGCACAGATACTCCAAATATTGATAAGTTCTGGAAGCAACTGAAGCTCTAATACATTGCTGTTTAGAGGATAAAATGGCACAACTACTATGGGATACTGAGAGCATTTTCCTATAAAGTTAAATATACACCTATCTCAAGAGGAACAAAATTGGAAGACTTATGCCATGCAATTTTAAGACTTACTATAACACTATGGCAATCAAACAGAGTGGTAATGGTGTAAGGACAGACATGGAGAACAATGGCACAGAATAGAGAAACCAGAAATAAACCCACAATATATGGTAAATTAACTTCTGACCAAAGTGTCAAGGTAATTCAATGAGGGATAAGATCGATTTTCAATAAATGGTGCAAGAATGAGTGGATATCCATATACAAAAATGAACTTCATGCCATATGCAAAATTAACTCATAATGGATCATAAACCTAAGCATAAGACTAAAATTATAGGACTTCTAGGAAAAAACCTTGTGACCTTGAGTTAGGAAAAGATTTCTTAAATAGTACACAAAACATGAACCACAAAAGAAAAAAAAGGTTACCTTGGACTTTATTAAAATAAAAAGTTTTGTAAAATATACTGTTACAAAACCAAAAACACCTGCTGCAGACTGAATGAGAACATTGGCCAAACATATATCTAATAGAGTGTTCATGTACAAAATTGACAAAGAAAAAATAGATAAAGAATTTTCAAAATTCATGAACAAGAAAATAATCTAACTTTTTAAAAATAAAGGGAGATTTGAGCAAACATTTCACCAGTCGATAAGAATGACACTAAGCATATGAAAAGATGCTCAATACTATTAGTCATTGGGAAAATGCAAATTAAAATCTAAAGAGGAAAATGGTAGAGTAAGCATCTCTGAAAATTCTTCCATGAAAGCAATGAGAAAACTTGCAAAAATGGTCATGATCAACTTTTTCAGAATTCTGGAAATTAATCAAGGTCTTGCAACAATCTGGGGAGTGTTTATTTAAGAAAAACAGCCGAAGTTCAGGAGGAACAATGAGTTTTGTGGTATTGTAAGCTACCTGATTCCCACACCAACTCTCCAGGATCACTGTGGCTTTGAAAACTAACAGCTAAAAATCACAATGAAAACCAGCAACCTGGCAGCCACTGGAAGGGGTAGAATAGGGGAAGAACTGCTTTAAAGACCCATTTCTAAAGAATTGTTACGAGTTCCCTGGAATAGCAGTTCCTAACCTTTTTGGCTTCAGGGACTGGTTTCGTGAAAGAATTTTTCCACAGATGAAGCAGTGAGGGAGGTCATCATCAAGCATTGGATTCTCATAAGGAGCACGCAACCTAGATCCCTCACATGTGCAGTTCACAATGGAGTTTGCACTCCTAGGAGAATCTAATGCCACTGCTAATCTGACAGAAGACAGAGCTCTGCTTGCCTCTCACCTCCTGCTGTCCAGCCTGGTATCTAACCGGCCATGGACCAGTACTGGTCTGCAGCCTGGGGATTGGGGACCCCTGCCCTAGAAGACTTCAATCACAAAGCTGTATTTATTTGAGTCAGAGCTCACCCAGAGCTTCCCAGGGAACACTTGTCAAAAATAATTACAGGCAACTTCTTGCTATTATGGCTGTTGGAGGTAGTAGGTAACAGTGGGGCAAATAATAGAGAAACCAAAAAAGCTTAAAAGAAATATCTGGGGAATGAGATGTACATAGGGGCTTTGAAAAGCTCTGACATGTTCCTGAGGATTTAAGAGGTCATGCACATGCATGGGGCTGTGTGCAAGCACAGAAAAGGTCTGAGAAGGCCCTAAGCTCTCACCGCTGACTGACCTTGAGTTTCTGTACATGCAGGAATTGAAGGCTGAGGTAAAGATGTCACCTGGCTGAGTGTTCCAGGCATGATCCTGCATTCACACAAGTCCTTCTGCAAAGACTGGTACAAGGCATTTAAGGTAATGTTTGTCTAATCATTAGCTGTCTACTAAGCTAACTAAGCAGTGACTGCAGTGGCCACCCTCAAATAAACAATGCAGATTTGAAAGAATTAGGCCAGAAAAATCACTAAACAAACAATAACTACAACAAAAAGTAGCAACAGCAAATCCTGGGGAGGGGAGAGGACCTGATTTCCAGAGTTGTCACATTGCATTATTTAAAACATCCAGTTTCCAACAAAAAAAGTTGTGAGACGTAAAGAAACAAGAAAATATGACCCATACATACACAGAGAAAAAAGGCAATTAAGAGAAACTGTCTCTGAGAAATACCAGACATTGTGCTGATTAGACAAAGAATTTAAATTAGTTATTTTAAATATCCTTAAAAAACTAAAGTATATTATGCCTAAAAAACAAAAAGAAATCATGAGACAATAAATCACCAAACAGAGAATGCCAATAAGGAATATCAATAAAGACATTATGTAAAAGAACCAAATATAAGCTCTGGAGTTGGAAGGCCCTAGAGGGGCCCAACGCATATTTGAATGGGCTGAAGAAACAATTGGTGAGTGTGAAGATAGGTTAATTGAAATGACCCAATCTGAAGAATAAAAAGAATGAAGAAAAGTCAACAGAACCTCAGACATCTATAAGACACCATTGAGTGTACCAACAGATGCAAAAATGGAAGTGGGGACGATGAGTTGGGTAAGGGACAGAAAGAATATATGAAGAAATAATGGCCACAAACTTTACAACTTGATGAAAATATTAACCAACACATCCAAGAAGCTCAACAAACTCCAAATAGAATAAACTCAAAGAGATCAACACCTAGACACATCATAATCAAACTGTCAAAAGCCAAATCAAATGGAATTCTACTACACACCAATGAGAATGACTAAAATTAAAAAGTCAGGTATGAGGACACTGGAGCTCTCATGCATTGCTGATGAAATGCAAAATGAACAGCTACTTTGGAATACATTTTCCACTTTTATATCAATAAAAATGTGATTACCACATGACCTAACAATTTCTCTCTTAAGACTTATACTTAAATGTTTATAGAAACTTTTTTCATAACAGTCAAAAACTACAAACAATCTAAATGCTCACCAACTGATAAATGAATAAACAAATGGTGGCATATCTATGCAATGGAACACTACTCAGTAATATAAAGGAATCAACTACTGACACGTGTATCACCATGGGTGAATCTAGAAAGCATTATGATAAGTGAAAGAAGTAAGACACAAAAGACTACATACCCTATAGTTTCATTAATATATAAAGTCTAGAAAAAGCAAAACTATGGTGACAGAAAGCAGATCAATTATTGCCAAGGGCAATGGGTGGGGAAAGGACATCGACTGCAGGGAGGCATGAGAGAATTTAGGGACGATGTGGAAGTTCTACATTGTGATTGTGGTGATGGTTACACTCTGTGTCTGTTGGACAAAACTCATCAAATAACTTACTTAAAATAGGTGCATTTTATTGTATGAAAATTATACCTCAATAAAGCTGATTAATTCAAAACATAAAAGGAAATGATAACATAATGATTCTATGATCCAGCAATTCCACTCCTATTTACCCAAGAGAAGTGAAAACACATGCCCTCCAAAAGACACACATACAAATGTTTAAGACAGCTTTTTTCGTAATAGCCAAAAACTGGGAAGGGGGGAGTACTTCAACAGGAGACAGGAAGACCAATTATGGTGTACTTACACAACAGAATGTTACAAAACAATACAAAAGAATCAACGACTTGGATGAATCTAAAAAATATGCTGAGCGAGAGCTCGCATGAAACTATACCTAGTGTATGATTGCATTTACATGAAGTTAAGAATAGGCAAAACTCGCCTGAGCCCAGTCGGTCGAGGCTGCAGTGCCCCTGAGTGTGCCGCTGCATTCCAGCCTGGGCAACAGAGTGAGACTCCGACTCCAAAAAAAGGCAAAAGACATATATGGTGATATAAATCAGAAAAAAAAATGGGTGCCTACTGTAGGTAGTAATTGATTGAAAGGAGACATGAGGTCAATTTCTGGGGGGATGGGAATATTCCATGTTGTGACTAAGGAATTTGTTATAGGGTGTATGTACTTGTGACTCCTGGTGGAATGACATGCTTAGCTCTGTAAGATCTCAGCATATGTAAATTCCACAAACGCCAGGTGATCTTCATTGCACTTGGGATAAAATCTAGACTCTATGGAGGCCTTCATGGTCATAGTCCACCTTTCCAATTCACCTTGTTCCACACTGTTCTCCCTTTGCATCCTCCAGGCACTTCAGCTGCTTTCACAACCTCAAGAACACCCCAGAAAACAATAACTTAGCATAGATGTGTCCCCTGCCTCTTCACATGTCCAGGCCACCCTCATACCTCAGGTCTCAGATGAAGGTCTGCTCCCTGGAGAGGCTTTCCTTGACAACACTCATAGGAGGCCTACTTGGCTGTTTGCCTTTGTCCTTAGTTTGTTTCACTCATAGTACTTATTAACAATTCTTGCTATTTTATGGCCTATTTACTTCTTTTTGCCAGTCCACAGAATGTAAGTTCTCAACTCTGTCAACAGTAGTTCAGTGTTTCGTTTTTCTTTGTAGAAGGGTGCAGAGGATGGAGAGTTGAACATTTACAAATTTTTTTAAATTTTTAATTTTAAAGATGTGGGGAAAAATTCAGGGTTAGGTATACAAATGTTCATTATGCAGCTACCCTTGTTGATGAGGTATGTACTCCCCCTCACCTGGCAGATTCCCATTACTGCCAGTTCTGTCCCCCCCAGCAGTTTCCCACTACTGCTAATCCTTTTTGTATAGTATTAAGATAATTGTTCAAAGTCTGCTTATGAGTGAGAACATGTGATACTCAGTTCTTTTTTTCTGTGATACATCACTCAGTATTATAGACTCTAAGTCCATCCAAATTGCTGTGAAGTTCATGATTTCGTCTTTCTTTATGGCTGCGTCATATTCCATTTTGCATAGGCACTACATTTTTTTAATCCAGTCCTCTTTCGATGGGCAGCACAGTTGGTTCCATGTTTTTGCTATTGTGAACAATGCTGCAATAAACATGCATATGCGGTATCTTTTTCATAGAATGATTTGAGTCCCTCCAGATATATTCACAATAGGGGGATTGCAGGGTTGTATGGAAGGCTGATTTTTAGGTCTTTTAGGAATTGCCACACTGTTTACCACAGAGGCTGTACTAGTTTATACTCCCACCAACAGTGTAGAAGTATTCCCTTTTCTCCACATCCTCTCCAGTATCTGTTGGTTTTTGAGTTATTGGAGTTAGGTGGTATCTCAGTGTGGTTTTAATTTGCATTTCTTTGATGACTAGTGAGGCTGAGCATTTTTTCATGTATTTGTTGACTGCTCGTGTGTCTTTTGTTGAGAAGTGTCTATTCATAACTTTTGCCCACTTTGTAATGGGGCTGTTAGTTTTTTTCTTTTCAGCATGATTGGGTTCCTTGTAAATCCTAGATGTCAGGACTTTGTCAGATATACAGTTGGCAAATATTTTTTCCTGGTTTGTGGGCTGTTTCCCTGCTCTCTTGATGGTCTCTTTGGTTTTGCAGAAACTTGTCAGTTTGACGAGGCCCCACTTGTCTATCTAATCTCTTATGGCATGGGCACTTGAGGGTTTGATAAGGAATTGGTTGCCAGTTCCAATTTCCATAAGGGTGTCTCCTACATTTTCTAAGGTTCTTATAGTTTGAGGTTTTACGTTTAGCTCTTTCATCCATTTAGAGTTGGTTTTTGTGTATGTGATAGATAGGTATCTTGTTTTAATCTTCTGTATGTGATCAGCCAGTTTTCCCAGCACCATTTACTGGATAGTTCTCCTCTCTCCAGTGGTTGGTGTTGGAGGCTTTGTCGAAGATGAATTAGTTGAGAAATTGACTGTTCTTGTACCAATACCAGGCTGTTTTGATTATTGTAGCTTTATAATAAAGTTTAAAGCCTGGGAATGTGATACCTCCCACTTTGTTTTTTGTGTGTGTGTGTGTGCTGAGGATTGTTTTGGCTATTCATGGTCGTTTACGTTTCCATATGAATTTCTGTATTGTCATTTCCAGGTCTGAGAAGAATGCTGCTGGTAATTTAATGGGTATTACATTAAATCTGTAGATTGCCTTGGGTAGGATGGACATCTTAACAATGTTGATTCTTCCAATCCATGAACATGGAATATTTTTCCATTTGTTTGTGTCATCTTTGATTTCTTTGAGCAGTGTTTTGTAGTTTTCATTGTAAAGTTCTTTCACGTCTCTGGTTAGGAAGCTGTCAAGGTATTCCATTTGTGTGTGTGTGTGTGTGTGGCTATTGTGAATGGGATTGTACTTTTTATTTGGGTTTCTATTAGTTTATTGTTGGTGTATAGAAATGCAACTGTCTTTTGCACATTTATTTATACCCTGAGACTTTGCTGAAGTCCTTTATGAGTGCAAGGAGGTTTTTGACAGATTCTCTTGGGTTTTCGAGGTATAGAATCATGTCATCTACAAAGAGGAATAACATGGCTTCCTCTTTTTCTATTTGGATACCCCTAATATCCTTATCTTGTCTTATTGCTCTAGCTAGAACTTCCAAAACTATGTTGAAAAGGAGGGGTGAGAGTGGGCATCCTTGTCTTGTTCCAGTATTCAGGGGAAATTGTTCCAATTTCTGTCTGTTTAGCAGTATGTTAGCTGTGGGCTTCTTGTTGATGACTCTTACTATTCTGAGACATGTCCCATTTATGCCTAGATGTTCGAGGGTTGTTATCAAGAAAGGGTGATGGATTTTATCAAAAGCTTTTTCTGTGTCTAATGAAATAATCATGTGGTTTTTGCTTTTACACCTGTTGATGTATTTAATTATGTTTATGGTCTTGCGAATGTTGAACCAGCCCTGCATCCTGAAGATGAAACCTATTTGGTCGTGGTGGATAATTTTTGAGATGTGTTGTTGGATCTGGTTTGCTAGGATCTTGTTGAGAATTTTGGCATCTATGTTCATCAAGGATATTGGCCTGTAGTTCTCTTTCTTTGTTGGATCTTTGCCTGGTTTGGGTATCAATGTGATGTTAGCTTCATAAAATGACATGGGGAGAGTTCCCTCTTTCTCAATTGCATGGAATACTTTCAATAGGATTGGTATCAGTTCCTCTTTGTATGTTTTATAAAGTTCTGCTGGAAAGTCATCTGGTCCAGGGCTTTTTTTTTGTAGGTAGTTTTCTTATGACACAGTCAATTTCCTGGATTGTTATTGGTCTATTTAGGTCTCGATTTCTTCTTGTTTCAACCTGGGGAGGTTGTGTGATGTCAGAAAGTCCTTCATTTCCTTTAGGTTTTTGAGTTTGTTTCCATAAAATTGTACATAGTAGTCTCTGACAATCTTTTGTACTTCTTTGGGGTCAGTTGTGACTTGATCTTTTGCATTTCTGATTGTGTTTATTTGGGCTTTTTCTCTCTTTTTCTTGGTCA
>CAUYQG010028041.1:0-11690 GCA_963574415.1 Tarsius wallacei | reverse complement strand
TATCTCAGTGTGGTTTAAATTTGCATTTCTTTGATGACTAGTGAGGCTGAACATTTTTTCATGTATTTGTTGACTGCTTGTATGTCTTCTTTTGAGAACTTTGTAATGCGGCTGTTAGTTTTTGTATTTTTTTTAGTCTCTTTTAATTTTTTTTTTATTTTAAAGATGTAGGGTACATTTCAGGGTTAGATACATCAGTGGTCATCATACAGGTGAAGTTTGGGCCTCCCATTGGTCCTCCCTTTGTCAGCTTTGGGATCAGGCACCCTCTTTAGCATTATGTGCTCAGCTCCTCCCTCCCTCCCCCGGCAGTGACCTACTACTGCCAATCCCTTTCTTTGATAGTTTGATAGTCTTCCTTAAATTGCTATCATTTAAATTTCAAGTTCTTTAAGGAAAAAGGATAGATTTGCTCTGTAGGTAATATTTTGAATATTTAAAATATTTCTGATGCTCTGTTAGATGTAATCTTCAGTATTATAGCAAATATGCTTGAAACAAACACGTGATATTTCTAATTTATTATCATCTTCTATTGTTATTTAGTGTTTGTATCTTTATTCCCATGAATGTTCTTTTAAAGACAGGACTACTTGTTGCTTTATTCCCTTTAGTGCTTGGCAATTTGGTGGTTGATAGGCAAGTATTACTTTGATTGTAAGAAACAAGAGTAATCGTTGGGACAGCTGATTTATTCAAAGGGTTTCCTCATGCCATCTGATACCTGGAAAACAGGTTCCTCTAGAGATCAGGTGTTAGTGATAACACTACTCTAGAATATAAGAACAACTTTTAGAGAACCCAAACCTCAACACCCTATTCCATTATTTTAGAGTTCTAATCTATTGGCAACAATTTATACTCTTTGGTCAAAAGAAAAGCATTTTGAACGAGATCCAAATTTCAGAATGGCAAAGAGAGAGAGCGGCAAGTATATCATGGAATAAACTGCAGGGCTATTTATAACTGTCAGGCCCCAAACTTTCTCCATCTGTTACCTTGACTGTCTTCCTTAAAAAAATGGAGATGGAATAAAGCAGTGAGCCATTGTTTCTTTGGTAGTTATTAATTACTTCAAAGGAGTTTCTCTTATTTGTAGCCAGTCACTTTCCTCACCCAGGATAGAACAGGAGTAAAAGCAATACCCAGACAAGCATTTCTAAGAGTTAGTCTAAATTTTAGGGTCACTAAATTACAAATGCCACATATCCACAAGCTTTTCTAAGCAGATATTTTTCTTGTCTTGGCAAAGGGAGCAAGAGAGACAAGCATGAAAGCACCAATAAACCCTATGGCTAGATTCCTTACTAGACCAACATCTTAAATTATTTTTAAAAATAGAGCAGTTCTCATCTATGATTACAGTGTTCTTGTTTCACACATGAGAAGTAGAGAGATGCACTATAGAACTCCTTTAATGACCTTGACCTCCCAGGCTGTGATAGATTCCAAAACATTACATACAAGATCCAAAACATTACATACAAGAAAATGCAAACCATGGGATTTCAAAAACTTGCCATATGGGAAAAGACATAATCTAAATGTTCATGTCCCCTCCCCACCCCTAGATTCATATATTGAAATCCTAATTCCCAAAATGCTAGTATTAAACAGTGTGACCTTTGGGTGGTGATTAGATCATGAGGGTGAAGTCCCCATGAATGGGATTAATGCCCTTATAAAAGAGGCCCAAGCGAGCTTGTTTGCTTTTTCCACCATGTGAGTATATAGCAAGAAGGTGACATATATGAGGAATGGGCTCTCACCAGACATCAAATATGCTGGTACCTTGATCTTAGACTCTCCAGCCCCCAGAACTGTGATGAATAAATTTCTATTGTTTATAAACCACTTAGTCTATGATATTTTGTTATAGCAGCCCAAACAGACTAAGCCACTATCTAAAATGTCTTAGATGTTCAATATTATACTTGAATTCCATTCCTGTATAGTAAGATAGAAAATAAAGGGAAAAAAGTATAAATAGGAATAACAAACAGTTGTTATTCACATATTTTAGGACTATCTACCTGGAAAATCCAAAATAATCTATAAATACATTTTTAAATTCATAAGGGTAAGATTGAGGATTACCAAATCAATATACAAAAGTAAACTGCATTTCCCTACCCAGCAATAATCAGAAAAACTTAATTTTCAAGATGCTGTTTATAATAGCATCTTGAAAATTACTACTTTTGTAGTATATTTGTATATCAACAAAATATACTTGGGACCCTAAAGACAAAAATTGTAAAACTTTATAGAAAGACAGTAAGAAGGATCTAAATAAATGAAGAACTAGACTATATTCTTGAAAAGGAAGATTCAATATCACCAAGATGTCAATTTCCCCCCAACTGATCTATATCTATAAATTCAATGCACTACTAGACAAAAGGTCAGAAGGTAGAATTTGGTAGAGTTTGTCTTTAAATCTAAATGGAAAATTAAGGGGCTAATAATGTCAAGACATTACTAAAGAAGAATAAATTGGGAGAACTTCCCCTTCACACATTAAAATCTAGTATAAAGGTATTATAAGTAAGATAGTGTAGTGTTAGGACAGAAAGTACAAAATGACAAAGGGAGCAGAACAGAGAACTTAAAATAGATGCACACATACACGCACATTTTATTTACATCAGAACAGAGGTTGAATATCAGTGAGGAAAGATGGACTATATAGTATAAGGATCGAAAACAGCTGACATCACAAGAGATCAGTGGTAGACTGAATAATGCCTCCTCACTTCCAAATATTAACATCCTTACCTGAACCTGTAAATATTACCTTATATGGCAAAAGACAGAATTACGTTAAGAATTTTGAGATGTGGAGATTAACCTGAATTACCTTGGCAGACCCTAATGTAATCACAGATGTCCTTAAGAGGGAGACAGAAGAAAATTTGATATAGAAAGTGAAAAGACATAAGTAGTAATGTAATGACATAAGCAGATTGGAGTGATGTAGTCACAAGCTTTAGGAGCGGAAAAGACAAGAAGTGAATTTTTCCCAGGAACCTCCTATAGAAACCAGCTCTTGACTTTAACCACCTTGACTTTAACCCAGTGAAACTGATTTCAGAATTCTGAGCTAACACAGAGTCTTTATCTTCTGCTCTACACAAAAGTCAACTGAAGTTGAATCAGTGTGATGGTAATCTACAAAACTTTTTGGAAGACAATATGGAAGAATGTCTTTATCAACTTGGGGTAGAGAAAGAGATTTAAACAATACAAAAACAAATTATAAAATAAAATATTGCTAAATTCAATTACATTAAAATTAAGACCTCTTGTTCACCAAAATCACTGTAACGAGAGTAAAAAAGACAAAACACAAACTGGAACAACTATGTGCAACAAATATAAAGTTAGAGTTACATCCTAAATTCTAGAACTATGGGTCAACAAGACAAAGACCATATGATAGAAAAATGAACAAAGGTCAAACAGAAATTTCACAGGAGATGAAACACACATGGCCAGTCAATATAACATGCTATTTTCATTAACATAGTGAAATCTATAAGTGCAGAAATGCTAATCAAAATCACAGTGAGATTCTATTTCACACCTACCAGAACAAAATTTTAAAAATTGATCAATACTAAAAGTATTCAAGGTTACAGATTAAGGTTATAGATACTTAACTCCTGCATTAGGAAAGTAAATTGACACAACTCTTTAGAAAAGTCTGATTATTTAATAAACCTGCATGTATTCATCATATATGCTCCAGAGATGCCATTCCCAGGGATATATCCTAGAAAAACCTGGCACCATCCACCTGGACACGTGTTCAAGAATGTCCTTTTTTGTTTGTTTGTTTTTGCTTGTTTATTTGTATTTTTTGTTTGTTTTTTGAATCTCACTTTGCCACCCAGGCAGAAGTGCAGTGGCACGCTTATGGCCACCCCAGTCTCAACCTGCTGGGCTTAGGTGATCTTTTCGCCTCAGCCCTGCAAGTAGCTGGGATCACAGACATACCACTATGGTTTGCTAACTTTTAATTCATTGTAGAAACCAGGTCTTGCCAAGTTGCCTAGGCTGGTCTCGAACTCCTGGGCTCAGGCAATCCTCTTGCCTCCACCTCCCAAAGTGCTGGGATTATAGGTGTGAGCCACCATGCCTGGTAAATATGTTCTTAAGAGCATTATTCTTAATAGCATAGCAGCATTAAACCTGAAAAAATACACAGGTCAAACTGGAGTGGAATTTTTGTGTACTCAGACAATAGAATATTAACTGTTAAAATAAACTGTAGCCACATGCAAGAAATGAGTGAACCTTAGAAAAACATAGTATCATAATATCTATGTAAATTTTACAACATGCACAAATCAATTATATATGGTTATGGGGTTTATTCACATATGGCTAAAAAAAGTACAAAGAAAATCAAGGAAAGGATTAACTGGTTACACAAGAATTTTTTTTTTTTTTGAGTTGGAGTCTCGCTCCATTGCCCAGGCTGGAGTGCAGTGGGCATGCTCATGGCCACCCCAGCGTCGACCTGCTGGACTCCTGTGATCCTTCTGCCTCAGCCTTCCAAGTAGCCGGAACTACACGTGTGCACTACCGCACCCGGCTAATTTTTTATTTTATTGTAGAGTCGAAGTCTTGCCAAGTTGCCTGGGCTGGTCTCAAGCCTGCAGGCTCAGGAAATCCACTTGTCTTGGCCTCCCAAAGTGCTAGGACTACACCGAGCCTGGCCTATACAAGATCTTAAATGGTTTACTGCTAAGCAAGGCAGAGAAGAACACAGATGAAGCTGTGTTCTTCTAAGATACTGATAAAATCCTATTTCTTTCTCTTTTTTTTTGGCTGATTTTTCTTGTATTTATTTATACCATTCCACCATTAATCATTTAGAACTGTATTGTCCTATAGGGTAGCCAGTAGCCACATGTGACCATTGAGCACTTGTCATATGGCTAGTCCAAGATGACGTGTGAAAGTATAAAATACATACTAGATTTTGAATACTTAGTATAAAACATAAAATATTGCATTAATAATTTTTATGATTACATGCAGAAGTGATAATATCTTGGATATGTTAGATTAAATAAAATTTATCATTACAATTAATTTTGCTCTATTTCTTTTTACTTTTCCAGATGAGGCTATGAAAAGTTTTAAAATTACATTGTGGTTCACATATTCCTTTTTTTAAAATTGAATTTTATTTTTTTAAAGATGTGGGGTACAATTCAGGACTAGGTATACAAGTGGTCATCGTATAGGTAATGTTTGGGCCTCCCTTTGGTGCCCACTTTGCCTGGCTTGAGATCAGGAATTGATATTATATGCCCCTACTCCCAAAATCCTATTTCTTAAGGTGGCTGATGGGTTCATGGTTGTTTGTCTTATTGTTATTCCTTATATATTACCCATGTATTTCAAATATTATTTTGTGTAATTTTAATATAACTTCAAAAGCTTAAATAGAAGTTTTCTCAGATGTTAACTAAAGCACTTTATTATATGTGTGCACAAAATAGTTTAATATAATTTCTTGAAACCCCAAATCTCACTATTAGAATTTTCACATTCAATAATAATATGACATAAATTGTTTAACCTAAATTCATTATCTAAATGAAAACAGTGCTAGAGTACATATGTATGCATGGGCCAGAAACAAAATTTATGTTGGCTTGAGTTTCAGAGACACAATGTAATGTTACTATAGTCCAACTTCAGCTGTTCTGAGACTACAGATTTGTCTCATGCTTTCCTTGATTAAAAAGTATTGTGGTTGTGCACTATCAGCTTATCTTCCCACATTTCCCTGGTGGTTTAGTCCTTCATGGGTCCTAGAATTTGTTTTTGCCAGGTACCTTGGGCAACCACCAACTGGGGACTAATTTAGATAGTGTTTTTAGAATCTTATTTTAGAATCTTATTTTATTGTTTATATTACAGTTCATGTTCACAGCAGTGTAGAAAGAAAATGTAATTTGTAACTAATATTGTATAGTATCTTCATATGCTACAAAGTAATATACTCATTAATAAGCTTATTAAGCATTATAGAGATACGTGTTTTATTTTTTTAATTTTTATTTTAAAATTTTGGGGTACAATTCAGGGTTAGGTATACAAATATTCAGTATGCAGGTACCCTTGTTGATGAGGTGTGCCCCCACTTTCCCAGGCAGATTTTGACTACTGTTAATCCCACCTCCCCCCCACCCCCGCAGTTTTCCACTACTGTCAATCTTTTTCTTATAGTATTACAGTAGTTGTTCAAGGTCCACTTATGAGTGAGAACATGTGATACTCAGATCTTTGTTTCTGTGAAAGATCACTCAGTATTATAGAGACATGTGCTTTAACTGCTTTATATTATATAGAAATCTTTGATGGTTTGCTATATAAGGGTTTGAAAATGTCTTAGAAATGGTGGATGGAATTTTTGGATGGGCTGGGAGCCTTATTGTTCCTGCTAGTTACAAATCGTGGATTCGGAAGCCTTGGAGGCAACTCACCTAAATCCTTCAAACTTTAGCTTCCTCATCTATAAAATAAAGATAAGAATTCCTGCCTACCTTATTGAGTTATTGAGAGGTTCAAATGAGATTAATATGTAGAAAATGTCTTTGTGTTTATACACAAATGTGTTCATATACTGCCATGTGCATATAACATTATTATGCAGAGTTCATCTATGGCAGAGAAGGTGTTGAATATCAGTGGGGAAAGATGAGCTAATTTAGTGCAAAGAGCTAAAACAGCCAGAAATCCACATGAGATCTATGGTAGGCTGAGTAATGGCTCTCAAAGATATTCACATCCTCATTCCTGAATCTGTAAATATTACCTTTTATGTTAAGAGATATGATTAAGGATTTTTAAATGAGGAGATTATCCTGGATTATCTTGATTACTGTAGCTTGAAAACTGTCTTGAAATCTGGTAGTAGGAGCTCTCCAATTTTACTCTCTTCCAAAGTTGTTTTTGGTTATTCTAGGTTATTTGCATTTACATATGAGTGTTAGAATCAGTCTGTCAATTTCTACAAAAAAAAGCAGTCGGGATTTTTGTTTTGATTGTATTAACTCTATAAATAAATATGTGGAAGAAATGACATCTTAATATTGAATTTAGCAAACTATGAGCAAGGTATGATTTTCCATTTGTTTAGATCATTTTACTTTCTTGAATAAATTTTTCATAGTTTTCAATACAGGTCTTTGTCAAATTTATCTCTAATTATTTTACATTTCTTAATGTTACTGTAAGTGACTCTGACCTTTTAAATGCCAACTTCTCATTGTTCATTGTTATTATATAGAAATACAATTGATTTCCCTCTATATAAATTTCATATCCTGCAACCTTGCACTTACTACTTACACTTACTTTTTTGTCTTCATCTAAAATGAGTATTCTCCAACACTATCTTCACAGATTTTGATTCAATAAAACATAAGTGAAACCCAGGAATCTACATTTTTAATAAGTAGCCAGGGTTATTCTGATGCAGATTCTCTAAGGACATTACTTTAAGAAACACTTTAGAGTTCCGGTAAGATGGTGGCAGCATAGGTGGGACTGTGAGATTCTCCGAAAGTGAGTTCCCAAAAAGACTCTTACTTTCCTTCCCCCACCCCCTGCCCACCGCCAGCTGCACCAGTCCGAGGCCTGGAGACCCTTGGTCCCACACAAGGCTGGCTATTGTGGCCCCTTGGCTGCTGCTGCTCCACCATAGGCTAGCCCAGGCCCCAGCCGTGTGGAGATCCCAGCTCCCTCCCAGCTAAAATGTCTCACCCGGTCCCAAGCCACCAGCCGCCACTTGTGGAAGCCCTTGGATACTGCCTTGTGGAAATCTGGGTTCTCTTGCTGGCTACACTGATCCACCCAGCACTCAGCCACTGCCAGCTCCCTTCCTGACTGGGCACTTGATCCTCAGAGTTCCAGCTCCCTGCCCTGGGTTCTGGGCCCCCACCCAGCCCTATTTCAAGCCACTGTCACCCAGAGAGGCTCTAGGCGCCCACCCCTCAGAGATACTGTGAAAGGGGGATTAAAAAGTCACCTAAAATGTCAAAAATTAGGCTAAGCATGTACTCAACCTTTGCACAGTTAAAAGTTTCCCTTCCTGGAAACTGGCAACAGCACCTGTTGGCTAGGTTAAACTGTTTAACAGCTTTTTTTTCATTTCTGTAAACCTTGTAGCTTTTTTCCGCTTCTGTGAATCCCGCTAGCATTGCTTAGAAAGTACCTAGGCCTAGGATGTTGCGTTTTGGCCCACTTGGAAAGTCCCAATGTGGTTTTGCCCTATTTAAGCAAGCCCCTGCAGCAAATGGGGGCCCTTGCTTTGGGACTTGCATGTCCAGCAAGCAAGTGGTCGCCAGCCGGCTCTTGGCTAATAAACCTCTCCTTTTTGTAACTTGTACTTTTGATGTTGGTGTCTGTGAATTAAGCGCTCAGTCCCTATTTCAATATCAGCTCCACTCCTGGCTGAAGTGCCCTGTGCAGGGCCCAAAGCCACTGTCACTGCTCACCACCCACCCTTTGGAGCTCTGGTCCCCACTCTGGCTAAGGAACCCAGCGTGGGACCCCATGGTTGTGTATGGGAACAGAATATCTTAAGGAGGTGCTGATCAGCCACTCTCAGCTCTCAGCTCCAGAAGAGGGAATTCCCAGCTCCCTCCTCCACCCCAGGCCGCTGGTGGTATACCAGATCCAGCGCCCAGCTGTGTTGCTGATCCCTGGTGCCTGATGCGGAAGACACACCACCACAGCGCATCATAGTGGATCACCCACAGACCCAGACGAGTGGAGAGAAAGGATGGGTAGAGAGAAAGGATCTGCGAAGGAGGAGCTTACCACCTCGGCCATATTCCAGGAAGCGATTTGCATTGCCCCATCCATCTACTAGCAGCCTCCACCTTGGTTTCTAAGGTAAAGTTGCTAAACAGGAGACAAAAGGCCCTCCCCTACACTGAATCAGATATAGGCAACTCAGCCCTGTCACAGACCTCTCAGGCAGCAAGTCAAGGGAACCAACCCAAGCTTGGAGTAAATCTATCTGCTTGCAATGAAAGCAAAGGGGAGAGGCTAGAGATCAGAGTTGAACAGACTTTAGACACTCAGGAAAGATTCCAGAGCTAGTCTGGTTTCTCATTTTGATTTTTGATTTTATTGTTTTGCTCACTTTTGTTTGCTTTTTGATTTAGACTACCTGTTTGTGTTGGGGAAAAATGTATCAAAAGGCATGATTTTAGTGGACTGTCTTTGTGTGATTACTGGTATGCTTTAGGGAATTTTGTTTGTGTGTCTGTTTTTCACTCTTTTCTGGCCTTGTGTCCCTTTTTCATTCGTTAGTTGGTATGTATGTCTGTTTTCCCTCTCACTCTTTTCTCTCTAACTTCCTCTTGACCCCCACTTCTTCCTTTATTTTCCTTTTTTGTACCTCCTTTTGTTCCAGGGAGCAAACCTAAACCCTGCTGCATGGACAGATTGTAAGGCAGTGGGAAATGGGTTCCAGTGTGCCCATTCACCTGTTGGTGGATACTGGGATCTGCAGATAGATTCTGAATTACAGCTTCCCCCTCAATTAAACCTCAAAACTTCAAAAAGTACAGCCCCCAATCCACAGTCCGTCCTTAAAAGTGAACAAAGCCAGAGGATTCTCATAAGGAAGAACAGGAGATTGAACAAAAGAAGTAAAAGCAACCCCACCTTCCCTGAAAAACAGAATTAAAGAAGGGGAGGGAAAGGGGAGAGAGAAAAATCTGCACAAATGAAGAAAAACCAAAAGAAGAATATGGGTCTCTCCCAGACCCCAGGGAGGGCAGAACTGAGAAAACTGACTTCGGAATGCAAACAATGAAGAGCCCCCAGAATGACTGGTCTCAAACTACAAACCTAGATATCAAGACATTAATGGAGAGATTAAAAAGAATTGAGGAGAGACAAGAAGAAATTAACAAGGAGGTGATAACTGAGATAACAGTAGTAAAGAATACTGTGAATGAAATAAATAGCAAACTGATAAGCATGGAAAGCAGAATTAGTTAAGCAGAAGAAAGAATCTCAGAGCTTGAGGACCAAAATATAGAACTAACCCAAGCTGTCAAAAACATAGAAAAGAGACTTAAAAAGACAGAACAAAACCTTTGAGAGATGAGCGATTACTTCAAGAGACCAAACCTAAGAGTAATTGGACTTCCTGAAACAGAAAGAGAGACAGAGCCACCTTGGAACAAACATTCCATGAGATTATTGAAGAAAACTTTCTTCATCTCATCACTGATGCGAAAATTCAAACACAAGAGATTCAGAGAACCCCTGCAAGACAACAAATGAGAAGACCAACTTCCAGACACATAATAATTCACTTAAACAAGGTAGGTATAAAAGAAAAAATCCTAAAGGCAGCAAGAGAAAAAGGCCAGATCACCTACCATGGAAGACCAATTAGAATAGTAGCAGACTTATTGACAGAAGCCCTGCAGGCTAGGAGAGCTTGGAGTCCTATCTTGAAAGTTCTAAAAGATAAACAATTTCAACCAAGAATAACCTATCTAGCCAAGCTAAGCTTCATCAGTGAGGGAGAATTAAAATCTTTTCCAGATATCCAAACCCTAAGAACCTATGTTGCCACCAGACCACCTCTACAAGAAACACTTAAGAAAGTACTAAACATAGAAGAAAAGGAAAAAAGAACAACAACGTTCTTCACAAGAGTATAGGGAAAAGAGTAAAACACACATGAACCAACCCCAAAACCAAAAGAAAGAAAACAAACAAAGAGGAACAACAACAACAACTCTATAAGAACCTTATGATAGGGATCAACTCTCACAGTTCAATAATTAGCCTGATGTGAATGGAATAAATACACCACCGAAAAGACACAGAATGGCAAAATGGATAAAATATCACCAGGCAACAATATATTGCCTTCATGAGACCCATCTCACTAGGACACTCACAAACTCAAAGTAGGAGGATGGGAAACAAATTTTCAGGTGAACAGAAAAAAGGAGTCATGATCTTAATTTCAGACAAAATAGTATTTAAGCTATCAAAAATTAAAAAAGATACAGAAGGCCACTACATAATGATAAAAGGTTCACTGCATCAACAAGATATATCTATCCTAAACATATATGCACCCAACATAGGAGCACCAACTTTCATAAAGCAGCTTCTAGGAAAACTCAAAAAAGATATTGACTCTAACACTATCAAGCTGGGGACTTTAATACCCCCCTCACAACCCTAGACAGATCATCAGGACAAAAAATCAGCAACGAGATCTGGAACCTCAATGTGACTCTTGACCAAATGGACTTAATTGATACCTACGGAACACTCCACCCAACGACCACAGAATATACATTCTACTCATCACTGCATGGAATGTACTCTAAGATCAACCACATACTTGGTCATAAATCAAGCATAAACAAATTTCAAAAGATCAAAATTTTGTCATGCACCTTCTCGGATCACAGTGGAATAAAAATGAACACTAAATAGCATGATGATAAACAACTCATGGGTCAATGATGAAATCAAAACAGAGATTAAAAGATACCTGGAAACAAATGAAAATGAAGAAACATCTCACCAAAATCTCTGGGACACCATGAAAGCTGTAGTAAGAGGGGAATTCATAGCACTACAAACGCACGTGAAGAAAATGGAAGGATCACAAATTA
>CAUYQG010028038.1:0-11701 GCA_963574415.1 Tarsius wallacei | reverse complement strand
AAATAGAGAACCTGGAAGAGAGCATATCTAAAAGGAAAAAAATTAGATGAAAGTTTTGGGGTTGAATTTGGAGGGGTGGTGAGTCGGGACAGGCGAAGTTTTAGTGGTCGTCCTGGTACTTTAGAGCAGACATACCTGGAGGTGGGTGAATAAGTATTGTTATGGGTGGGGTAAGAAGAAGGAGGAGTGGCAGGTTTAAGACAGGAGACGTAGATCTAAGGGGTAACCTGACACTGGGCCGTGATAAGCTTTGCCGCCGTGGGAGTGGATAAAATTATTTGAAAAGTTTTGGACCATTTTGAGTTTAGCTGGGTTTTAGTTTTTGGGTCCCTCCTATATTAGGAACTTGGTGGAGGGATGAAGCATTTTGTGTTTTGAGGCTTTCATAAAGGGGAATGCCTAGTTTATCCCCCTTTGGGTTAGGCAGAAGGAAAACTTCTGGCTGGATTATTTTTATGGTATATGTGTATAGGAACAGGATCATCCTTAGGGTCCTTTTTTCTTTTCTTACTCAATTCATTTGTTTTAGAACCTGGGGTGTATGACAGTTTTCGCCATAATATGAATTTGGCTGATGGCACACTAATGGTGTAGTTCAACATGTTGCTGTCTTCTGTTTAATAAGACCATGTTTGGTTCCTTTGACAAAACTACCAAAGGTGTGTATGTTAGCAGCTGCTAATTATCATTAACTTACAAGGTGTTGCAAAATGGTGATGTTCTATCACTTATTTTCTTTTGATTTCTACAAATTTTTTTGTAAAGATGGGGTCTTGCTATGTTGCCCAGACTGGTCTTGAACTCCTGGGCTTAAGCAATCATCCCACCTATGTTGGGATTACAGGCGTGAGCCATTGTGCCTGGCTACTTATTTTCTTTTACTGGGATAACTTTATAAAGTAAATATTATCTACTATTCGGTTACCCAATTCATATGTAACACAGTTCATATAATACAGGATACATGCTTGCTTATATCACTTTATTTACAGGTTTTCAAGATAATAATGTCATTTCCATGATCTTCTAAAGGCAATTAGGGTTTTATAAATAAATAAATCTATGAGTTCTTATAGATTTATTTTTGAGTTGGAGTCTCACTCGGTCACCCAGGCTGGAGTGCAGTGGAATGATCACAGCTCACCACAGTCTCCAATTGCTGGGCTCAGGTAATCCTATTGCCTCAGCCTCCTGAGTAGCTGGGACTGCAGGTGTGCTCCACCACACCTACCTAATTAAAAAAAAAATTTTTTTTTTAGAGATGGGGTCTTGCTATGTTGCCCAGGCTGGTCTTGAACTCCTGACCTCAAGTGATCCTCCCACCTCAGCCTCCCAAATTGCTGGGATTATAGGCATGAGCTACTGTGTCTGGCCTAGGAACTCATAGATTCAAATATACTTATTGGATTTCAATCTACTGCAATTATTATTCCTTTTAAAGTTGCAATTGTCTTGTCTTTGGTCAGTGGAAGAATCTCCAAGCTGGCTCCTGAGTCATTCTAACTCCTACTGGCCTTTGACAGCATGCTTGCTACCTGGTGTGACAAGACAGTCCAGACTCATCTGTATACTTCCTGTCCTAAACCTGGAAGCCAAAATTTCTCCAAGAAGTTCTGGTTTCTTTAAGTGGGAAATGAAATGACAAGACACAGTCTGGAAGCAGAGATGTTCACTTCACTGCCACTTGGTTGGTTTTTATTTCCAGGTCAGCTGACAGAGCTGGATTTTAAAGAAATTTTTTTTAAAAGGGGAGTTTAAATAAAATTAAAATTCAGAATAACTCATTTTACTTAACTTCTAGTTTTCATCCTTCTCTTTTTTCACACCAAGATTCTGGTTTTCAAGGACATAGGTGAGGACAGAATTAAAATAATCCACACTCAGCTGGGCTTGGTGGCTCAGCCTGTAATCCCGCGCCTTTGGGAGGCTGAGATGAGTGGATTGCCTGAGCCGCGGGTTCGAGACTCACCTGGGCAACTTGGTGAGACCTCATCTCTACAATAAATCAAAAATTAGCCGGGCGTGGTAGCGCGCGCCTGTAGTTCCTGCTACTTGGAAGGCTGAGGCGGAAGGATCGCCGGAGCCCAGCAGGTCAAGGCTGCGGTGGCCAGGAGCAGCCACTGCACTCCAGTCTGCTGGGTGACAGAGTGAGACTCCAACTCAAAAAAAAAAAAGTCAGCTCTTCATGCCCTTCTTGACACAGACCCCATCAACATGGCAACTGTCATGTGACTCACCCACTCACCTGCCTGCTGTCCATCACCTGATATCAGTACCTGTGCATACCTGCCCTCTGTGATGACTTGGAACAGATCACCACCCAATCACCTTAGTCACCTGTCCCCATCAAAGGGAAAGTTTAAAAGCATTCAACCTGGAGCAGCCTGCAACATTGCCTTGCTAAGTTATGGTCTTGGACATGTGTTCTTTGAGCTATGGCCACCATGTTTCCTGGTTTTGGCCCCCTCCCCTACCTTGGGGAGGTGAATCTCCTTTCTCTCTCTCTCTCTCTCTCTCTAATTCACTGTCTAAATAAACTGTATTTTTCTATCTAACTTCTGTGCAATTCTTTGCATCTTTCTCATGGCATTGGATCATATACACACCCCACCAGGCCTGACCTAACAGTGGTTTAATTAGATGGACTGGAATGGGAGAAAAATTGTTTTGATAGAAAAGTAGAAAAAGTAGAAGTCTTTTGTACATGTGACAACTACTTCAATTGTACATACAAAGAGAGATGAGGATTCGACCCCTGGAATTAAGGGAGATGTCAAGATTGAAGATAGAAATTTTAGAATCATCAGCATAGAGACGTTTTTTAAAATCATGTGACTGAATGAGGTTAGCAAGGGATAGAGAATGGATAGCAAAGAGAGACCAAAGCCAAAGCCAAGGTGCTACAACATTGGTAGTTAAGTAGAGAAGGAAAAACTAGCAAAAGAGAGCAAGGAGGAATGGCAAATGGGGTAGAAAGAACAGCAGATGACTAATGGTGTCCAGTAGTCAAGGGAATAGTGTTTCCAGAAGAAGCAATCAAATCAGCTCAATCTTACCATAAAACTAAAACAAAATAAAAATCATGACACTTCTTAGAACTGTTTGTAATCAGTTTCAGGTGTCATCAAATGAATGATATTTATATAGATTTTGGCTGTTATTAAAGTATCATATCTAAAATTTTAAAAATAAATAAATAAGTGACTAGATGGGGGGGCTCACACCTGTTTTTTTTTTTTTTTTTTTTTTTGAGTTGGAGTCTCACTCTGTCGCCCAGACTGGAGTGCAGCGGCCTCTCCCGGCCACCGCAGCCTCGACCTGCTGGGCTCCGGCGATCCTTCCGCCTCAGCCTTCCGAGTAGCTGGAACTACAGGCGCGCGCTACCATGCCCAGCTAATTTTTCAAATTTATTGTAGAGACGAGGTCTGGCCAAGTTGCCCGGGCTAGTCTTGAACCCGTGGGCTCAGGCAATCCACTTGCCTCAGTCTCCCAAATTGCAGGGATTTCAGGCTGAGCCACCAAGCCCAGCCCATATTTGGTTTTTAAATAAATTTCCAAAATGATTTTCAGAGTGCGACACCATTTCATATTCCCTTCAGCAACACATGCATGAGCCAGTTCCCCTGCATCCTTGCCAGCTCTTAAACGTGTCATTATTTTTTAGAGCAGTTTTAGGTTCACAACAACATTGAGCAGAAAGTACATATACCTTTGTCCCCGCATATACAGAGCCTCGCCAACTCCCAGCATCCTGCAATATACCACCAGACTGATACACTTGTTACAACAGAGAAGTCTACTCTGACACATCATCATCACCCAAAGTCCATCATTTACATGAGGTACACTCTTAAGTGTTGTACATTCTGTGGGTTTCGAAACATGAATAATGGCAGGTATCCACCATTATAGTATCAGAAAAAGTAGTTTCACTGCCCCAAACATCCTCTGCCCTCTGGCCGTTCATCCTTCTCTCTCCCCAACACCTGCAACCACTGATTCTTTTACTGTCTTCATGGTTTTGTCTTATCTAGGTTGTCATATAGTTGGGATCATATGAATATGGCCTTTTGACATCAACTTCATTCACTTATTGTAACTATTTCTTTTTTTTTCTTTTAAAGATGTGGGGTACAATTCAGTATTAGGTATACAAGTGGTCATCGTACAGGTAAAGTTTGGGCCTCCATTTGGTCCCCACTTTGCCTGGTTTGAGATCAGGTACCCTTATTGATGTTGTATGTCCCCCAACTCATCCCAACAGTATCCCGCGACTGCCAATCCCTTTCTTATAGTACTATAGTATGTGATCAGGGTCTGCTTATGAGTGAGAACATGTGGTACTCAGTTCTTTGTTTCTGTGATAGATCACTGAGTATGATAGATTCTAAAACCATACATGTTGCTGCGAAGTCAATGTTTGTCCTTCTTTATGGCTGTGTAATATTCCAATTTTTTATCCAGTCCACTTTTGATGGGTAGCACAGTTGGTTTCATGTTTTTGCTATTGTGAATAATGCAGCACTAAACATGTTTGTGCAGGTATTTCTTTTTGTAGAATGATTTGAGTTCCTGGGTATATTTCCAGTAGGGGGATTGCTGGATCATATAGAAGGTCAATTTCTAGTTATTTAGAAATTTCACACTGTTTTCCATAGAGGTTGAACTAGTTTACATTCTCACCAGCAGTGTGGAAGCATTTCTTTTTCTCCGCATCCTTGCCAGCATCTGTTATTGTTTGTTGTATTAATGATGGCCATTCTTACTGGGGTTAAGTGGTATCTCAATATGTGTGTGTTTTTTTTTTTTGAGTGAGAGTCTCACTCTGTCATCCAGGCTGGAGTGCAGTGGCATGCTCACGGCCACCTCTGCTTCGAACTGCTGGGCTCAGGTGATACTTCCGCCTCAGCCTTCCAAGTAGCTGGAACTACAGGTGCACGCTACCACGCCCGGCGTATTTGTTTATTTTTGTTTATTTTAGAGTTGAGGTCTCACCAAGTTGCCCAGGCTGGTCTCAAACCCCTGAGCTCAGGCAATCCTCTCGCCTCCGCCTATCAAAGTGCTGGGATTACAGGCTTGAGCCACTGCACCCCACCTACAATGTGGTTTTGATTTGCATTTCTCTGATGATTAGTGAGGCTGAGAACTTTTTCATGTGTCTGCTGGCTGCCTGTATATCTTCTTTTGAGAAGTGTCTATTCATGTCTTTTGCCTACTTTTTAACGGGGCTGTTTGTTTTTGTCACTGTTTCTTTATTTTAGTTCTGATAAGTTTGCTGTGATATTTCCAGGTTTTAATTTGCAGTTTCTAATGATATTGGACATATTTTCATGTGCTTTTTTTTGCATCGGCACAACTTTGGTGAAACACCTCTGTGTGTCTTTTGCTTATGCTCTAATTGGATTTTTTTGTTCTCATACTATTGTATCTTGAGAGTTATTTACATATTCTAGATACTATGCCTTTGTCAGAGATGTGGTTTAGAAATATCTTGTCCCACTCTGTAGCTGGTCTTTTCATTTTCTTAACAGGGTGTGTAGCAGAGCAAAAGCTTTTAGTTTTGATTTTATAAATTTTAATTTATAATTATAAATTATATTCACTAAACAAATTATATAAATTAGACATTTTAACTATATAAATTATATATAATTATATGAATTAAATAAATTAGTTACATAAATTAAATTAATTGTATATAAATTAAATTATACATAATTATATAAATAAATGATAAATTTTAATTTTGATTTATAAATTTTTCCTTTAAATAGACTGTGCTTTGGATATGAAGTCTAAGAACTCTTTGCCTAGCCTTTGATTCTGATTTTCTCCCATAAAAATTTGTTTTATAATTTTGTGTTTTACATTTAAGTTGGTGATGCATTTTGAGCTAATTTTTGTGTAAAGTGTGAGGTTTAGGTTGAGGTTCATTCTTTTGGCTTATAAATGTCCAATTGCTCTAGCACTGTTTGTTGAAAAGGCTATCTTTCATTTATTGAATTATTTTTTCAATTTTGTTGAACATATTTGTGTGGGTCTTTTCTGGATCCTTTATTCTGTTTCATTGATCTATGTGTCTATCCCTCTGGCAATACTGTATATTCTTGATTACTATATAGTGTTCCTCGGTCAATATTATGAAGTGTTGGTTAGCATATATATGCTATAGCTATATAGTCAGTTTTGAAATTAGGTAGACTGATTCCTCCCACTTTATTATTTTTAAAATGGTTCTAGTTACACTAACTCCTTTGCCTTTCCACATACATTTTAGGATAATACTGTCTGTACCTACAAGCAAATCTTGGGATTTTTGACAAGAATTGTGTTAAATCTGTCTATCAATTTCAGGAGAACTGACATCTTTACTATGTTGAGTCTTCAAATCATGAACATAGTATGTGCCTCTCTTTCTTAGGATCTTTTTGGGTCTCTTTCATCAGCGTTGTCTAGGTTTCAGTGTACAAATCCTGTTTATGCTTTGTTGGATTTACATCTATATATCTCATTTTTGGGGAAACTATTATAAATGGTATCATATTTTAACTTTTGATGTCCATATGTTCATTGCTAGAATATAGAAATGTAATTTAGTTTTGCATATTGAGCTTGTGTCCTGCGCTCACTCAATTCTAGAAGGTTTTTTGGGTAGATTCTTTGGGATTTTTCTACCTAGACAACCACGTCATCTGAAAATAGGGACAGTTTGTTTTTACTTTTCTAATCTGTAGGGCTTTTATTTTCTTTTCTTGCCCACTGAATTGACTAGAACTTTCAGTTTTTTATTAAATAAAGTAATGAAAGTGGACATCTTGCCTAGTTCTCAGTCTTGGAGGGAAGCATTCAGTCTTTCATCATTAGGTATAATGTTGTCTGTAGTTTTAATGTGGATTCCCTTTATCAAATTGAGAAAGTTACCTCTATTTCTTTTTCTTTTTTTTTTTTTCCGGAAAGTGAGAAAACAGGATTTATTGAGAGAACAGAAAAGCTCCCACAGTGGGAGGGGACGCAAGGGGGTTGCCTTAAAGTTCCCTCTAGTTCTATTTTCTGGAAGTTTTTTTTATCATAAATGGGTATAGAATTTTGTCAAATGCTTTTTCTAAGTTGATCTATATGATCATGAGATTTTTCTTCTTTAGCTTGTCAATATTGTGGATTACATTCATCGAACCAGCCTTACATTCCTGATATAAACCACACTTGGTCAGGAAGAATGATTCTTTTTATATTTTGCTGAAATATATATATAGAACTAAATATATATTATTTAATTCATACATATATGAATTAAATAATATATATTGGAGAAGAAAGCCTCCAGTTTCTTATATGGGAATATAATCATATTACTTACTCACATGTAGTACAAGAATACATCATAGGGAAAAAGAAATGGGCAGGTATATATACACTTTAGTAAAATGACATTCAATAATATGTAGCTACATTAGGTCCAATTGTTAGTTTCAGACTGTAAGCTTTTTAAAGTGTATAGATTTTTGTTTTATAGTTGTTTCGATTGTTTTTGAGTCGGGGTCTCATTCTGCTGACCAGGCTTCAGTTCAGTGGCATGATCATGGTTCACCACAACCTCAACTTCCTTAGCTCAGGCAATCCTTCTACCTTAGTCTCCTGAGTAGTTGGGATTACAGGTGTGCACCACCACACCCAGCTAATTTTTTAACTTTTTTGTAGAGACGAGGTCTCACCATGTTGCCTAGGCTATAGTTGTTTTTAAAGGGTATGACTGAAGCATGTTAACAGTTTACTTAGCAATGTGTGATTGGTATCAAGTTTCCTCTTTTCCAATGATACAAGAACTCCCATCCCACCTCCAGTTATCTTTAAAGTAAGAGAGGCCATAGAACCATTCTAGCCTGCCATGACCCACTACCTGCTCTGATGCCAGCCCTAGGAGACTTTCCTTTGATTACTTTTTCCGTTGTCCTTGTTCCTGTGATTATTTAAGACACGTGTCCTCAGGTAATAATTAACTGCTTCCCTGGCGGGTGGAATTCAAGAATTTTCAGCATCGTTTCAAAGCAGAGACTAGGGCCCTGCAGTGGACTCTCTCAACCCTGGAGAATGAGAAATTGGCCTTGACCATCTCCAGAACTGGTCCCATGCTAGCCTTCTGTGGTTCCATGCCCACTGTGGCAGTGAGCTGACAAGGTGTGCATGTGCGGCCTATGATTGTAAGTTAGTAATGCCTTCCGTGTCTACCAGCTTTGACTGACAGGAGATAATGGGTATTTCTGGAAACCAGCTAAAAGTGGCTCTTCCTTGTGGTTATAATATAATCGCAGTTTTCAATTTATGTGGACCACTAGTTTTAAATTCGTGAGATTCTTAAACATTTGAGATGTTTCACATTATTTTAAATTTTGTACATAGAGGCTTTATTAATACAACTGATAGTGTGCTATTTAAAATTTAAAATTTCACATTTTGCATAAAATGTAACCACACCAAATTTCTAAGGTAAAATAACTCTCCAACAGTTAAATATTGACAGAAGCATATATACTCTTTCATTCCTTCTTTTGGTTCCTGGGAAAATTGATGAGTTAATCGCTTTCTTAAATACCAGGGAGAGATTGAACATTATTTAAACTATGGGCTCAAAAATGACCTTAAGGTTCCTGCATTTCTACTGGTATAAACACCTAGGCCCTGAAAAAAAAATAGAACTCCATCCAGATTATCTTCCTTATCACTAATCATATTTAAATAAGGAAGTGGACTGCAGGAAAAATAAACAATTATGCTTTGGCATCTAGTATCTTAACATAAAACCAGATTTCACCCCTGAAGTCAAGTGTGACTGCCAAAGCCAGTAGACAGGAAGCTTCTAGATCATTAATTCCTAGTGTGGAGATGTATTTTATATTAGAAACAAGAGTTTGCTGACTTTAGAGTTGCAATTATAGGATATTTTCTTCAGAACGCTCAGATGACTAGGAAAAGCTGTTTTGGAAAGATATTATTAATCACTGACTATTTAAATACCCATGAGGTTTCATTTCAAACTAGCCTAGAAGGTAGAAACAGACCACTCAAGATGGACATGCATGAACTTTTGAGTTTTAGAGATTAAAACTTCCTGCTCAGAGGAAGCTGATGGGTTTGGGGGCAGGGGATGCTGTACTCTCAACTCGATGTCAGGTACTTTGTATGCGTTCTTATTTAATCCTTTAAACAGTCTTTTGGGGTAGGGGATATTATTAATCCTATTTGGCGGAGGAAAATACTGGGTTTAGAATTAGGTCAGTCTGGCCGTCAAGTTGTTCCTCTTCTGCTCTGTCTGTCACCTGCAGTCCCCAAGCAGCGCCAACCACCCTGTAGTGAAACCAGCCATGTCTCAGGACTGGAGAGGGCACTACTTGTGTCCCCTTTAAGGACAACTGATACAGAGCCTACGTGGAGATCTTTTGGATGGTAAATTATCAAGCAGAACCAAATTATATGGTTGAGTGTGGGAATGGAGGTAAAAATCTGACTGGCAATTTGAGACAAGACAGTTTCTCAAACTGAGCATTCTGCCATACTAGGGAACTTGACCTGCCAATCCAAGGATTCGTCCCCAGACCTAAGACTTTTCCTCATCTCTGCTTTCAACTGCTTTTGATCTCTCTAAGACTTAAGAACAGGTTCCAGGTTCTAAAATTTGTCCAGGCACAGTGGCTCATGCCTAAATTCCCAGTGCTTTGGGAGGCTGAGGTGGGAGGATTGCTTGGGGCCAGGAGTTTAAGACCAGCCTGGACAACATAGTGAGACTTCGTCTCTACAAAAATAAAAATAAAATAAAATAATTAGCCAGGTGTTGTGGCGCATGCTTGTAGTCCCAGCTACTCAAGAGGCTGAGACAGAAGGATCACCTGAGCCCAGGAGGTTGGGACTGCAGTAAGCCATAAGCATGCCATTGCACTTCAGAGTGGGACTCCAACTCAAGAAAAAAAAAAATCAATAAGCCCTTCTTTTTCCTGGATAAACTAGTCTAGCAGCTTCCACTGTGGTCAAAGATGAGAGGCAAAAACTGGATGAAAAGGGATTTTATTTCTGCAACCAAGTCAGAGAAAGATAGGTGGTATCATTACCAAAACCTGCACAAAGGTGTTGCAAGCTTACTTCAGTATTTATACTTACATTCTATAGCCCCTCACTCACCCTGAGGCTAAATTAACAAGAGCATGACTCAAGATATCCTAATAATCTTTCACCTATCTCCCAAGGCTAAGTTCCTTAAGGGGGGAATGGAAAGTTACAACAATCAAAGAAGATCATCTGTTACTTCAAACAAACTACCTTGGTACATTTAGATAGGCAACTTCAAATCAAACATGAGAAATGAAAGAAACCCCCGTTCTCAGAGCCGTGGCCTATAACATTTCCTACTGTCAATTGCACCCATGATTTCTATCATGGGGTTCCTGATATTTTCTGTTTGAACATTTGAATGTCTTCTTCTCTCTTTTTTCTTGTACCATGTAGAGTTTTGGCTTGGGGGCTTTAATCATACAAGACACAACATTTAAACAATACATAAAGCAATCTACATATTAAAACAGTTATTGGCTGGGCTTGGTGGCTCAGCCTGTAATCCCAGTGCTTTGGGAGGCTGAGGTGAGTGGATTGCCTGAGCCCGCGGGTTTGAGACCCGCCTGGGCAACTTGGGGAGACCTCATCTCTACAACAAATCAAAAATTAGCCGGGCATGGTATCCCACACCTGTAGCTCCAGCTACTTGGAAGGCTGAGGCGGAAGGATCACCGGAGCCCAGCAGGTCAAGGTTGCAGTGGCCGGAAGTGTGCCACTGCACTCCAGTCTGGGTGACGAAGTTAGACTCCAACTCAAAAAAAAAAAAAAAAAAAAACACGCAGGGCAAAATAAATAATGAGTGGATTTGATTGGAACATACTGAACACCATTGTGGAAATAAAATAATCTCAGATGAGGCCAGGCGTGGTGGCTCAAGCCTGTAATCCCAGCACTTTGGGAGGCTGAGGCAAGAGAATTGCCTAGCCCAAGAGTTTGAGACCAGCCTGGGCAACCTAGTGAGACCTCGTCTCTACAACAGATAAAAAAAATTAGCCAGGCGTGGCAGTGCATGCCTGTAGTTCCAGCTACATGGAAGGCTGAGGTGGAAGGATGGTTGGAGCCCAGCAGGTTGACGCTGGGGTGACCGTGAGTGTGCCACTGCACTCCAGTCAGGGTGATGGAGTGAGACTCCAACTCAAAAAAATAAAAATCTCAGATGAATTAGTAACTTAGTTGGGTTATGTTTGTATGTGCTGTTTATGTGGCCCTGTTTATGTGCTTACTTAGAAATTGACTCAGCACCTTATGATCTGATACACAAGCATAGAGCTAAATCCTGTTCCCATTTAATAACTGAAAAGCTGAAGCTCAGAGGGCTAAGGTAGGAGACCGTGCCCCAAGGGCCCATCCTGGATAGGGTAAGGCCCAGTAGGATGATGACTACCACCCTGCATCCTAGAGACAGGCTGTCTGTGTCAGAAGCACCTGGAAAGAGTCTTTTTTTTTTTTTTTTTTTTCCTTTTGAGTTGGAGTCTCACTCTGTTGCTCAGACTGGAGTGCCGTGGCCGCTCCCGGCCACCACAGCCTCAACCTGCTGGGCTCTGGCAATCCTTCCGCCTCATGCTTCCAAGTAGCTGAAACTACAGGTGTACGCTACCAC
>CAUYQG010028036.1:0-23212 GCA_963574415.1 Tarsius wallacei | reverse complement strand
AACGCTTTGGGAGGCCGAGATGAGTGGATTGCCTGAGCCCACGGGTTTGAGACCCGCCTGGGCAACTTGGCGAGACCTCATCTCTACAATAAATCAAAAACTAGCCGGGCGTGGTAGCGCGCGCCTGTAGTTCCAGCTACTCGGAGGGCTGAGGCGGAAGGATCACCGGAGCCCAGCAGGTCGAGGCTGCGGTGGCTGGGAGCGGCCACTGCACTCCAGTCTAGGGCAAGAGTGAGACTCCAACTCAAAAAACAAACAAAAAAAACAAACAAAAAAAGAAAGTAAAAGGCATGAAGTATTCAAAGAAGAAAGGTAAAACAACTTCAAGAGGGGCAGCTCAGTTATTTTGTCATGGAGAACTGACCATTAGGTTTGATTTTGAAGTTTCCTTTAATAAAGACACAGGGTAGAGTTGGCTCACATAGGATTGCATGAAGTAAGGAGTCCTGAGGAAGCTGGGACTAGAAACAGCATGATGCAGTCTTCAGGCAACTGTCTAGGAGAGAGAAGAAAGAAGCCTAGAAAGAGCCAATGAAAGGTGGAAAGGGGGAAGATGCCCACATCCTGCAGGAAGAGAGGACTCCCGGAACACAGATGCAGTCCTAGGACTCAACAGTCACAGCCCCAGAGAAAGAATCCAGGAAAGATGGGTCAGGGAGACCAAGAGCATTTTCTGCTGTTCAGAATCTCTCTGACTTACTAGTACTGCAATGAATTACACTGAGTGAGAATAAACACTTAGGAAAAGTCCAGGAATGCATTTACATACTCTTTGTGAGGGTAAGATAGCTCCAAACTCATGACACTCGCTTTTACACATCCCAGAGAATTCTCCTGCTCTCCAGTGTGTCTCTTTCCAGAGTTAATTAGTGACTAATCAGAAAAGGACTCAGAGAGTCAGGGCAATGGACCAAAAGTAACTGGGGGAAAGGTGACACGATGGCCCTGTCTAGAAAGTTCTTAGTCTATCACAGGCTGCAACAGACCCCTGAGCACTGGGAAGGAATTCAACCAGGATTGGGTAGATTTGGGGATAGAAACATTTCATAAGGAAAAGAGATATGGCTAAGGGAGATAATTTACTTCTTTTTTATTTCCATTCCAAGTATCTAATTTTCAAGTAAACAAATCATAAGAGTCAAATAAATTATGATAAAGAGATAATAGAACAATTTAGATTAGTTAAAAAGTTATTCATGATTATCTTGAAAGATGCCTTTGTTCTTTAACTTTATGTATCTTAATTGACTGGGATAAAATACCCCCTGCATATCCAAAGTTCACCCTGTGTATTTTCAAATGCAGTGTACTAGTCAGAGTTCTCCAGAGAAACAGAACCAATAGGAGATTATATAGATAAATACCCGGGGTGGCAAAAAAATGTATACACATTTTAAGTATGACGTTCACTCAAAAAATGGTGTTAATGAAATGAATGCTAGCTTCACCATGCAACAGGCAGGACAGCCAAAGAAAATGGCAGAAGCACAGTTGAGCGAATGTCATACCGCACATTGCTACCATAATTCAATTCAGCTTCAAAAAGTAATACATAGATAACATCTCTTAAAATGTGTATACATTTTTGGCACCATATATTATACATATATATGATTTATTATAATATATTGGCTCACAAGATCATGTGTTGGGGGCTGACCACAGAGGCCCACTGAGCGCTAGGCTTCCACTAACTACAATTTTGGCTTTCACACAACTTACAGTTCAAACTCGGGTTACATCTAGAGCCTTAGTACTGGTCACAGGCTTCTGGGTCATGATTTCAAGATTAGGTATAAATTGTAGAACGTAGTTTTAGAAATATAAGTTTAGACAGCCATTCTGTTGAAAGAATATGGCTAGGTTACTTGTAGGTAGCCCACTGTGAACTTTGGACTGGGCCACATTCCAAACATTATGGGATGGGCCGCTTTAGGTTGTAGAATAAGTATTTTAAGTTTCTATAGAATCTTTTAAAACTTGGTATTAGCATAAGCATAAGATGAAAGGTTTATAGGATACGTCAGTCACAGATTAAGGTTAGCATTTAGGGGATTTTTAGATTATCGTTCACCTTGATATTAGTATGAATTAGCATATGATGAAAATTAAAGTTAACATCTGTTACGGGATTTTTCTTTCTCTTTCCTGAAAAGAACATTTGGTGGGTGGGGGATGCCCCTCACCTGGCTTTGTGTTCACGTGAAAGACATGTGAGATTGTGCAAATTTTGGGGATAAAAGACCTGTTGCAATTCCCAATAAACAGCATCTTCATCCTCATAACACGTGCCCAGTTTCTCTCTTTCTCTCCCTCTCTTTCCCCCTTTCTCTCTTTTCCCCCCAAACGCCGACGCCGTCTCCACCTTTGGGAACCCCTCGACTTGGCGGGAGCAGGACTCCGGCAAGTATTCATTGCAGGCCTTCAGTAGATGGCAGATGGAGCACTTATCCAGTCACCCACCTCACTCCCCTTTCGAAATGTTAACGAAAGAAAGAAGAGGGGGAAAGTAAACAGAAAGCAAAGGAGAGGGAACTTCAAATATGGAGACAAAGGGGCAAATTGAAAAATACCGTGATATAACTGGGAAGGAAGAAGTAGCCTAGAATAAATAATAAAAGGGTATCAGAAGAGGCAGAAACAAGTCTTATCAGCCAGAATAGAGGAGCTAAACAAAACAAGAATAACTCTGCAACTATTCCACTTTTCCTTTAAAATTGAAGAACACCATTAATGAAACCCCACCCTTGACATATAGCAAGTCCACCCCAGTCAACCTTCCTGGCGGAGAGATGCCTGCCAGGAAAGCAGATTAACATACATATGGGCAAGAATAAAATTCTGGGTAGCTAGCTTATCATTGCAGCTACCAAGAACTACCAAATCAGACCTTCATTCTTGTATAGTGAAGTACCATCCAGATGTATAATGAAACTCAAAAGCATGAAGGAGAGACACCAAGCACAGGAAAAAAAAAAAGGAAAATCTGATTGCAGATTCAGAAGCCAGAAGAGAACTCGTAAAAACTATCACTGCATCTATAAAAGAACTGAATGCTGTAAAATGGTAACAACCAGAGAACAAAAGCAAGCACTTAAGAAACTGAAATTACCAATGGCAAAAATAGAAATAAATAAAAAAATCAGAGCCGGGCATGGTAGCATATGTCTATAGCTCCAGCTACTTAGAAGGCTGAGGCGGAAGGATGGCCTAGCCCAGTAGATCGAGGATGTAGTGGCTGTGAGCATGCCACTGCACTCCAGCCTAGGCAACAGAGTGAGCCTCAAAAAAAAAATCATCTTTCTGACTTCTGGCCTATGGTTCCAAGTTGATAATCCCTGGTTTATCTTAAAAACATAAAGCAGGGGCCTGAATTGCTCAGCCTCTGTTAAAGGTGTTTAAAAGAGTTAATTTAACTAAAACAGATACTCTTTACACAATTTTAGATATTTATCCAGTGATCTATCTGTAGAAATCACAGTTCCTTTTGTGGTACAAGGGTAATTTAATTCTGCTATTATTTCCCTAAAGTTATTTGTACTTTAAAATATTAAACTTACCCATCCAATGGCTTCAAACATTTTCAAATCAAGTGGGTCACCAGAAAGCACTCCTTCAATTTTTGTAAGTGAATGGCAAGTAGCCATACATGCAACAAACTGGGACTTGACCAACATCTCATTGCAAACATTTTCTTCTGGTAAAAGAAATCTAAGCAAAAAATTTACTGAGTTAGTTTCATAAATTCCAAGAGTCAAGGCAATATTCTAAAAGGCCTTATCAGGTTTGTTTTTTTTTTTAAAAGATCTTTTAGATCCAAAACTGAGCTCATAAGAAAGGAAAATTATCAAGTGCCAGAAATGCAGGGAACAGAAAAGCAGAGGGTTGTAAACTTGAACGGATGCTATGGCTGCAGGAGGTGGAGACAATTTCAGTATTCTAAGAACTTGGGGTTTAACAGTCACAAAGAACAGAAGACAAAGCCCTGGCCACATGACCAATCCCTTTCCTCTGACCCCAGAAAGCCAGGGCTCTTGAAAAGCTACATGCCCTTGGGAAAAATGCAAACCAGAAAAATGTATCCACAGACCCAAAAGCAGACAAGAATAAGCTTGTCTCTTTTCCCTCACCCACAGTTCAAAAATATCTGCATATATTTACTATGCACTGAGAATTATTTTCAGAGCTTTACATATCCTGACCCATTATCCTCACACCATAGGAAGATGTTTTATTACCCCCATGAGAAAACTGAAGCATGTAGCTAAAGTAATTTGTCCAAGGTTACACAGCCCATAAATAGCACAGCAAGGACTGAAACACAGAAATCTGGTTTCAAGGCCTAACCTCTAAAGCACGGCACTACAGAGAATGGGTTTTGGGTCTAAATATATTTTACTGCCTGGTCCAGAAACGCCCAGATTATGAGCATAGCATTAAGCTTGTCTGGCACTATTGATACCACTGGGGCTCTTGACCAAGTAAAGTCAAAACTTCTCTAGAAGGAAGCTCCCACAACACAGCCACAAAAAAGTCTCAAAGAAAAATCCCTATGAGAGTCCATAATTTAAAAATGCACTAGGGAACAATTCACCAGGGGAGCCAACAGACACAGCAAAGACAGAACTAGGATCCCATAAATTTGAGATCACAGAATGGCAATCTGAAATAATGCAAAAAGGGTATTTTAAGATTAGACCCAGAAAAAGAACAGACACCATAGACAAGGAGAGTAAGGGCAGGGCAGATCTGTAAAGAAAAAAGTAAATTTTCTTGTTTAACACATGATTAGGATTCCCAAAAGGAGAGGGAAAAAAAGCATGGGAAAAGACTATAATGGAAGAAAAAGAGGTTGAAAATTTTCCAGAACGTATGAAAAACATGAATCCTTGGGTTCAGGAAGCAAAATGAGTCCAGAATAAACAAAAAGATCATAGTAAAACTGCAGAAAACCAAGTATGAAGAAATAGTTTTAACACAACCAGATGAAAAAAATTACTAAAAAAACTAAGATTTATTAACAGCAATAACAAAAGGTGGTAGAAGAGATGGAATAACAGCTTTAAAGTACTGAGAGAACATAACTAAAAATGAAGAAATCTTTACAGTTAGTTATACCATCACTCAAGAATGGTAGTAAGGCTGGATGTGGTAGCTCACACCTATAACCCAAGCACTTTGATAGGCAGAGGCGAAAAGACTGCCTGGGCCCAGGGGTTCAAGACCAGCCTGGACAACTTGGTGAGGCCTCATCTCTACAATAAATTTAAAAAATTAGTTGGGCATGGTGGCGTGTGGCTATAGTTCTGGCTACTCGGAAGGCTGAGATGGAAGAATTGCCTGAGCCTGGCAAGTGGAGGCTGTGGTGGCCATGAGTGTGCCACTGCACTCTAGCCTGGGTGACAGAACGAGACTCCGACTCAAAAAAAAATTTTTTCAAGACATTTGCATACGTAGGTAAATCTAAGTAAGCATGCAGACTGTGACAAAATCATAATTATAAAGTTATTATGCATCAAATGCATATAAGAAGGAAGGGGAATAATCAAACACATTCTACAGTCCATACTTTTTTGGGGTTTAGAAGGCAGAATTAACACCCATGAATTTTAAACTATAGCAATACTTATCACTTAAGGACAAGTAGTAAAAGTGTAGAATGTATAAATTGAGAAAATAAGAGAGAGAAATATAAGCGGAGTAAAAAAAGTTGTGTGTAAATTGGGGGAAGGAATGGCAGAAAAAATTTCAAATATATCTGAATAACTATAAACATTATGGTACAGAAAGTCTGAAAAGTAAACAGGCGCAAAAGATATAGTAGAAAAACACTAGGCCAAAGAAAGCTGGTATGCACCAGGCGCAGTGGTTCATGCCTGTAATCCCAGCACGTTGGGAGGCTGAAGCGAGAGGACTACCTAAGCCCAGGAGTTCGAGACCAGCCTGGGAACTTAGTGAGACCTCGTCTCTATACTAAATCCAGAAAAAAATCAGCAGGGCGTGGTGGCGCATGTCTGAAGTTTCAGCTACTTGGAAGGCTGAGGCAGATTGCCTGAGCCCAGCATGTCGAGGCTGTGGTAGCCGTGAGCATGCCACTGCACTTCAGCCAAGGTGACACAGTGAGACTCCACCTCAAAAAAAAAAAAAAAAAAAGGTAGCTAGTGCAAAGCTATATAAATATCAGAAGAAATAGAATGGAGGGCAACGGTCACATGCGTTTTTTAGGGATAAAAAAGGCCACAACACATATTTAATTTACATTAGAAAATTAGAAATTTACATTAACCAAACAATACTGTCTCTAAAACTATATAAACAAAAATCTGGCAGACTTTTGAAGGGGAAAAAATGATATAACCACAACTACTATATAGTAACAAAATTTCTGAGCTTCAAAAGCAACAAAAATAAAGAGATGAGTCAGAGCCTGGTAGAAAATATATGCAATACCTAATATTGAAAAAGATTACTACTCAGAAAATGCAAAGGAATAAGATAAAGACTTAACGACACAATAGAAAAATTAGGATATAAGCAGACAGTACAGAGAACGCTAAATAAATCTCCAAAATGTGGAAAGATGCACAACTTTATAAGTAATGAAAAGAATGAAAAGGAAGCCATTTTCATCTCATATCCATCTTTCTGGCAAAAATTATAAGTCTGACAACATTAAGTCTGGAAAGAATGTGGAGCAAAAATATCTTTATCCACTGAGGGAAAAATATAAATAAGCATCACCAAATAAATAGTTCCAAAAAAAAAAGCAGCTAAAAGTGGTGGCTCATGCCTGTAATCCCACCACTTTGGGAGGCAGAGGCGAGAGGACTGCCTGAACCCATGGTTCAAGACCAGCCTGGGCAACTTGGCGAGACCTCATCTCTACAATAAATCAAAAAATTAGCTGGGCATGGTGGTGCATACCTATAGTTCCAGCAACTTTGAAGGCTAAGATGGAAGGATCGCTTGAGCCCAGGAGGTCAAGGTTTCAGTGGCCATGAGTGTGCACTGCACTGGGTGACAGACACTCTGACTCAAAAAAAAAAAGCAATACCTAGCAAAGCTGAAGTTGTGTCCCTGCCACTTATACATATAGGATCCAGCTTACTGAACCCCAGCCACGTGCTCATAAAGAGTTGTGTAAAATTTTAATTACATTATTTGTTAAAATGCAGAGAAAAAGGAGAAAAAAACAGAACTATCCTTTAGTAGAAAAACAAATATATGGTTTGTTTAATCACATAATGGAATAAGACACAGAAGTTAAAATTAACAAATTACATTTGTACATATCAATATAGATAAATCTTGAAAGCAATGTTAGGAGAGGAAAAAGGCAATTAAGACCTATGTACAGTATATCACTCAAGTATATTTAAAATATAACATATGCAAAACTTAAAAGAAAAAACTTGGTCAGGTTCAGTGACTCAGCCTGTAATCCCAGCACTTTGGGAGGCTGAGGTGAGTGGATTACCTGAGCCCATGGGTTCGAGACCAGCCCAGGCAACTTGGTGAGACCTCATTTCTACGATAAAATAAAATTTAAAAATAGCTGGGTATGGTAGCACACATCTGTAGTTCCGGCTACTGGGAAGGCTGAGGCGGAATAATTGCTGGAGCCCAGATGGTCGACGCTGGAGTGGCCGTTAGCATGCGTGCCACTGCACTCCAGCCTGGGCGAAGGTGTTAGACTCCCAACTCAAAAAAAAAAAAAGAAAGAAAGAAAAAAGAAAAAACTTCAAAATGGTGGTAAGAATAAAGAAAGGAATAGTATGGGATTCTAGCAATTTCTATAACATTTTAATCTTTTAAAAGATATCTGAAGCAAATATGGCAAAATAACTGTTTAATCTTGGCAGTAGATACACAGTTGTCTTTCATATTACTTTCTATGTTTGAATGCTGCATGTTAACATATTTATTAAAAAGCAACTAATAATCTAACTAATATTTACCGTGTATTTTCCACTCGTTGAATCCCCCAAAGATCTAAACCATCCTCAGTAAGAGTTCCAGTCTAAAAAAAAGGGGGACACAAATGCACAAAGTATGACTAACACTACAAAAAAAGAAACCTACAAAGCATTAAAAACTATACTACGTATAACACAATGAAGTTCTATACACAGTTAAAATAAATAGGCAAGATTTCCATATGCTGATAGAGAATGACTGCTAGGACACATGGTTAAAGGAGAAAAGGGGATGCAGGGCAGTACTTACAGTATGGGTCATCAATGCAGAAGAGGGGACATATGTGTATAACTGTATGTTTATGCGATTTTATTATTTAAAAATGAAAGGATAAACAAATCAGCATATCTATCAATCAATAAAGGAGGGAGGAATCAGGACATAGGGAGCTAACAGGAATAAGTTAAACGATAACCGGGAAGGAATCAGTCAAATTCAGAATGCAAATGACTTGGTTTCCTCAACAAAATTATTGGGAAAGAGGGGGAAGTAAAGGCAACTGTTACAGATAACTGTAACCAATGCAATCCCTATTTGGACTTTAATTTAAAAATCAAAAGGTAAAACTCTGAGATAAGCAGGAAAATTTGAACTGGATATGAGATAAAGCCAAAGAATTATTCATTGTACTAATGTGATATTGTGGTTCTATATATATTTTTGAACACCTTATCTTCCAGAGACACACATGAGGCAGTAGGGGTGAAATAATATCTGATGCTGCCTCCTTCAAAATGAGGGGATAAATGAAGTAAAACACAAAACGTTGATATCTGTTAAAGTTGAGTAATGAGTAAATAAGGACTTATTATATATGCACTTTTCTCCACTTCTGTGTCTGCTCAAAAATTGTATTAATAAAGTTTCCAAAAAAGACAAGCATAAGAAAAATTGAAGAGATAAATATAAAATAGTCATAGATGTATGTCACTTATTATTCTTTTTCTGTAATAACGAAATGCACAAAAATCAAATTCTGATCCTATCAGTTACCCAGAAAAGCATGATGAAAGGTGTTTTGGTCAAGGATTAATTTTTAAAAATACTAATTCTAGCTCAGGAAAGGAGAAAAGTTTGTAAGGGAAAAGTGTATTTCACACAGGTATACAACTTGTCATTTTCACATAAAAACATAAAATCTGTGACTTTCACAATTTTGAACTATACGGGGTGTCAAAAAATGTACACACATTTTAAGCATGGTGTTCACAAATATGTATACATTTGTGGCACCCCTATATTTTATAAAACCATACAGTAAACACTAAACACATTAATACTTAACAGCAATAAACTCACAGCAACTATATATGTATTAAGCCTATTCTGGTAAATAAGAATTATTATCTAAACACATTAGAGATCACAGTCTCTACTTCCATTACTGCTATAAGACATGATTCTGGATATGAGCAATTGGTTAATTGCCGATTTGAGCAAATAAGCAATATCCAAAGTATTAAAAATTGAGAAAACACAAAATACAGCAGGTCCTCCAACATTACCAGTTTGTTCAACATCATTTCATTATAATTTTGATGAGAAAACAAGTATCAACTCCCAGCTGGGGCCACTGTGTGTGTGGAGTTTATGTACCCCCCAATGTCTGCATGGGTTTTATTCTAGGTACTTACTTCAGTTTCCTTCCACGTCCCAGTGGTGTTCATGTTAGTAAACTGGCGCTAAATGAATTCAGTCCAAGTGAGTGTGGATGTGTGAGAGTGCCCTGTAATAGAATGGCGTACTGTCTAGGGTTTGCTCCTACCTTGTACCCCAAGCCGCACGAATAGCATTCAGTTACCCATGACTCTTCACTGGAATAACTGGATAAATAAATATCTTACTTGTTTTTATTAATCTTTCTCAAATGTATGTATAGCTCACATTTATTTGAATGATTAATATTAGAAGTGTTTTGGATCTTTATTTAAAAGTTTGGTGAAGTTTTGTGACCAGAAATATGCCATAAGAACTTAATTCTCATTTGTGTCAATTAATCTATAGCAAAATTTGATTCATTATACTTCATTTTGCTTAAAGCCACAGTTTTTCCAAGAAACTATCGATGATGTTAAGGGAAGACTTTAGGGTAAACGAACATACACCAAATAAGCTGAGAAAGAGAAAACTTAGAGGAATATTAAAAATTAGGCTGGGCACAGTGGCTGATGCCTGTAATAACAACACTTTAAGAGACTGAGGTGAGAGGACTGCTTGAGCCCAGGAGTTTGAGACCAGCCTAGGCAACATAGCAAGACATTGCCTCTATAAAATTTTTCAGCCAGGCATGGTGGTGAGTATCTGTAGTTCCAACTACTCAGGAGGTTGAGGGAGAAGGAATTCCTGAGCCCAGGAGGAAGAGACTGTGATAAACTGTGATTGTGTCACTGCACTGCAACCTGAGTAGTACCTGATGAATTAAAAAAAAAAACTTGTGTGCAAACTGGTTGACAAAGAAAATGGAAAACATTAAATATTTAAAAGCTACAAAGTGACCTTTGAGAAGGATTATAAAACTAAACCAACCTTATCAAAGCAAACAAGATTCAACTGTCCACAGATATTTATCCTTTGGGGACTAATACAGAAAATACCAATTTTTTTCAGTCTTCTCTGAGCATACACAATACCAGCAGTCATTGCAGCAGGAAGTGCAGGTGGTACAGTAATTGTAATGATATCAAGAGACTCGATAATTATTACCCCAACTTCTACCTACAGTTAACACAAAAATAAATGTTAAGTCCCCAAAATTAAATATTTACTAATTAAAATGAACATTTCATTAGTGAAAAATCTATATGCCATTTTCAATTTTATATATATGTATATATTTAGATACATCTATTAACCATTTATAATTTTTTTCCTTCAGCAATTCTGCAAAACAGAAAGCTTAATGGAATAACAGCTATTTTTAAAGGAAACATCTTTCATTTTAATAGCCCTACATACTTCATACATAACACACTTCAAAGCAAGTTCCGCAAACTTTATCAAAAACTGACTCATTCCATTAGCCTCATACTGTGCTGTCTCTACAGGGTAGAACAAAGGAAAAAAAAAAGGCGGGGGTCTCTTAGAGATACCTTCAATAGAGTAATCAAAAATCATTTCAATCTTTAAAATAAAAAAATTAAAAGAGAAAAAAATCATTTTAATGCTGTACATTCTATCTCATAGGCAAAAGAAAATAAAGCCTTTGGTGAGCATACGGGTTTTCCCCCCTCATTTTTTTAAAGTCACAAAAGAACAAATAAAAGACCATCTAAACCAAATCCATCAAAAAGAACTGTCCTATAATGGAAATGTTCTATGTCTGTGCTTTCTAATATAATACTACTAGTCTCATGACTTCCTTAATATTTAATTAGTTAAAATTAAATTAACATAAGTCAGGTTTGGTGGCTCACACCTGTAATCCCAGCACGTTGGGAGGCAGAGATGAGAGGATTGACTGAGCCCAGGGGAACCGAGGCTAACCTGGGCAACTTGGCAAGACCTCATCTCAAATAAAAAAAAATTAAATAAGCATAAAAGTTTAGTTCCTCAGTCTCATCAGTCACATTTCAAATTCTCAATAGCCACAAATGATTAATAATTAAGGCTGAAACCCTATTAAAAGCCCCATGGTACATACCTCATTTAAAATGCTATTGATAATAGTGTAGATAAACCCAATGCCCGCCACTGCCACAAGACACAGAAGAAACAAGTAGGCATCTCTGTAGAGTTTAAAATCAGTAGGTTTGGGATACAATATGGAACGAACAAGCTGTCCTTTGGAAGTACTAAATCCTTTCAAAAAAATTAAAGAAAGTTACTTTTATTTTTATAAGAAAATGATAATTATTTCACAAAACAGAATTTCTTGAAAAACATTTAGTAGGTATGCTAAAACATGCAAGAAGAGATTAACTGAAAAGCTTTCTACCTGTTCTAACTACTATGGCTTTGACAAGTTCTCCGGTGTAGAAACGAGTCTGAATAACAGTTGTCCCACAAAACAAAGTGTGCCGTTTATGTGTTTCTGGATTATATAATTCATCTCCCATTCCTTTTACGTCCACTGAGGGATTTGGTAAATTAGTCTTTGTTACTGGAACACTTTCTCCTGAAAAAACAAAAAAGTTCATTAATTAAAGGAAGGCTAGGCTCATTGGTCCAAGCCTGTAATCCCAGCAGGGAAGATTGCTCGAGTCAAGGAATTCAAGACCAGACGAGACAACATAGCAAGACCTCATCTCTACAAAAAATTACACAGGTGTGGTGGTGCACGACTGTGGTCCCAAATACTCGGGAGGTTGAGGTGAGAGGATTGCTTGAACCCAAGAAGCAGAAGCTGTGGTAAGTCATGATCGTGCCAGTGCACTCTAACCTGGGCAACAGAGTGCAACTCGGACTCAAAAAAACAAACAAATAAAAACTACCTCTAGATTGTGAATTTCCAAAGGAAAGTCATTTCAAAGTCTACTTCCCCCAGTTCAAGAAAAAACATAAAATCTCTATTTATTCCCAGTTATTACACTTCAAATAGAGAAGCAAATACTGTATATGCTGCATTCTCTGTGGGCAAAGACCTCATCTCATATTCCCATACAAAAGCCACATACTAATGTCAAAAAAGTGAACAGAGGCAGGCCAAGAGATGTACCAGCACCAGCAGAGTGATTTAATTGCACAGTTGAGTATAATGCAATATGTGGTCTACTCAGAATTATAAAATCTTCAATATCCATCACACTCGTACATTCATGAATAACAATATAAATGATATAGCTAATTTTGAAAAAACTCAACCAGTGACTACTTAATCATAATATCATTATAAACAACGCATGTGATGTTTACTCATTTAGTTTACCTGTTAACATGCTTTCATTTACAATGCAGGTGCCATTAATAAGTACTGCATCACAAGGCATTATTGTTCCATTTAATGGGATGACCATTATATCTCCAGGGACAAGGTCAGTAGAAAAGATCTCTTCTATTTCTGAATATAAAGAAAAAAAAGAACAATGTAAACAGAATATTCTTTAAAACTTGGAATAAAAACACAGCAAATAATCTACCCAAAGGTTAGCTGATCTTAATAAGTTAATAATATAATGGGATTAAATATGAAAATACCAATAAACAGAAAGTTTTGACTATTAGGTTCACAAAGCATGGTGTGTCAACTAGTTAGTCCCCTAATGTGCCCTCTGATCAAGCAAGTGAGTGTGCTTCAAAACTCATGACAAGGCTGGGCACAGTGGCTGATGCCTATAAACCCAGCACTTTGGGAGGCCAAGGTGGGGGGAATCACTTGAGCCCAGGAGTTTGAATCTAGCCTGGGAAACATAGCAAGAACACATCTCTACAAAAAACTAAAAATGAGCTAGGTGTGGTGGTGTTTGCCTACAATCCCCACTACTCAAGATGCTGAGGTGGATGGATCAGGAGTTCAAGGCTGCAATGACCTATGATTGTGCCACTGTACTTCAGCCCGTGTAACAGAGCAAGACAGCATGAGCCTGTCTTCAAACACAAACATATCACTCATGACAACTGTGCATGAACAAATCTGGTCATTGGCCATCTTGGAAAATAGAAACAATGAGTCTATATAGGAGATTCCCTCAAAACAGGTAAAATATACTCAGATTTTTATAATTCCATGGAAACAGAAGCACCAAAAAATTTAGCATATTCTTTTCAACAGGATTTTTATAGTATTCTTCTTATTGCCACTATTTATAACCTTGAAATCTCATTGTCTTCTCAACATTCCTAAATCAGTCTTTTTACATATTATTTTAAATATGACTAAATTTATTAAATTAAACATTTTAGTATTTTTATCCAGTATCTAGTTTTATCATTATTTCCTTAGAGACTTAAGTTCATTAAACACTTTTTAAAAAGATCCTCCCAGTCAGGCTCGGTGGCTCAGCCTATAATCCCAGTACTTTGGGAGGCCGAGACGAGTGGATTGCCTGACCTGCAGGTTCAAGACCAGCCCAGGCAACTTGATGAGAGCTTATCTCTACAATAAATCCAACAATTAGTCAGGTGTGGTGGCATGTGCTTGTAGTTCCAGCTACTTGGAAGGCTGAGGCAAAAGGATCAGCTGAGCCCAGCAGGTTGAGGCTGCGGTAGCTGTGAGTGTACCACTGCACGCCAGTCTGGACAACAGAGTAAGAATCCAACTCAAAAAAAAAAAAAAAAGGCCATTATCTAAGCTGCATCTGCCATACAGTATTTGTTTCAATTCTTACAATGACTATACAATCTCTAATTCCCAGGCTTTTGAACATTTAGAACCATCTTCTCCCCTTCTCTTCTCACATCCCCCCTACCATTTTCTCAACAACCTCTTATCTGGCTGATTCAAATAATCACCACATAAAACTACTGCAAAGAAGCCATCCCTTACACTCAGTAAATGACCACTCCTAATCAACAGCATTTGTCACAGTTTATTGTTATTGTTCATTATCTGTCTCTAGACTGAATCCCCAGAGCCTCACATAGTACTTGTCACATAGGAGAAAAATGCAATTTTACATAAATAATTGAATGATACAAATTCAGGAATCCAAACTATATTTTATAGTTCTTGACAACTATATCTATAAAACTGTAAGTTATGGTTCTTAAAAAATGAATGGCCAGGTGCAGTGGCTCAGCCTGTAATCCCAGCACTTTGGGAGGCCGAGGCAGGAGGATTACCTGAGACCCGGGGTTCAAGACCAGCCTGGACAACTTGGTGAGACCTCTTCTCTATAATAAATCACAAAAACTGGGAATGGGCATGGTGGCTCACGCCTGTAATCCCAGCACTTTGGGAGGACGAGGTGGGAGGACTGCTTGAGTCCGTGGGTTCGAGACCAGTCTGGGCAACTTGCCAAGACCTCATCTCTACAACAAATCAAAAAATCAGCAAGGCATGGCACGTGCCTGTAGTTCCAGCTACTTGGAAGACTGAAGTGGAAGGATTGCCTGAGCCCTGTAGGTCGAGGCTGTGGTAGCCATGAGCGTGCCACTGCACTCCAGCCTGGGCGACAAAAGTGAGATTCCAACTCAGAACAACAACAACAAAAAGAAAGTATACATATAATAAATCGGGCTTACTTTACACATTAGTGCTTAATGAGTATATTTTTTGGTTTATTCTTCCAAAATTCAAGTACTTACCTTCATTCACTCTACAAACTGAAACTCTCACAGTACTGTGAGTTGCCACCATATCATGCAACATAACATATTGCTGAAAAAGAAAAAGGTAATTTAAAACTCTCCAGTATGAACCCACTACTTAAGATATTAAAAAGCAAGGGCGCAAAAAAATAAGTTAATACAACACATGCATATTACTCCGCCTTTATAAAATGTCAAGAGTTGCCAGGCACAATGGCTCACACCTGTAATCCTGGCACTTTGGGAGGTGGAAGTGAGACCAAGTGTTTGAGACTAGCCTGGGCAACTTGGCCAAAGCTCGTCTTCACAATAAATCAAAAGATTAGCCAGGCTTGGTGGCTTGTGCCTGTGTTTCCAGCTACTTGGAAGGCTGCGGCAGAAGAATTGCCTGAGCCCAGCAGGTCGAGGCTGCAGTGACCGTGAGCATGCCATTGCACTCCAGCGTGGGTGACAGAGTGAGACTCCAATTCAAAAAAATAAGAAAGTCAATAATCAGAAATTCAAAGAATACTGATTATTTTATCTCAGATAAAATAAGAAGCACTTTAACGCTTCTTAAACAACCCTGAACACAGTAGAAACAGCCTATGAGTATTTGGTCTGTGATAAGCAACTGTAAATCCTCATGGCCTTTAAGCAGTTAAGTTGTGGTCTTTGACACTAAAAAGCATCTGTCTTCCCCCAGCCTCCAACCCCCTAAAACAAACAAACAAACAAGGCAGGGGGAGGAAAGAGTATATATTCATGCAACTAAAATAATAACTCCATTGAGTATTTACTTTGTACCAAGTACCATCCTACACACTTTCCAAGTTATTACAAAACACAAACCGTTGTGAAACCCATAATAAATCTGCACTTACCTTTCTAATGGAATATAATGAGCTTACAATTGATACTATAGACATAATCACAATAGCTAGAGCATAGTAATAGTATTCATCAGTGCTCCACAGTATAACACTGAACAGCTGGAAAATGTAAAATGGGTTGAGAACCTAAAAAACAAGATTTTAAAGTCAATTTGAGTGAAATATGTATAATGATGCAGATATTCCACCTTTGCATTTGACAAGTAACCAAGAAGATACTTAGGGCACAAGCTGCACAGTACTATAGTACAACATGCACTATACTAAAGAGTAGGGCAATATTTCATATTCTTATTTACCATTAAACTACTAGAATTTGACTAAATAAGCTTAATTTACATTACTGGCATCCATTTAGATTCATACCACCCAAATATAGATTCAGCTAGAAAAGGTTAAAGTATATGAATTTAGCTGTTCTGCATTCTGTTTTAGCAATAAAGCACATTTATTTCCAATAACTGCTGTACTCTGGGATACTAAAATGTAAGACTTTTAATTCAAAATCCAAATTTACTTATATGTCAAGAGTTCGTTGGATTTCAAATGGAAGACAAATATGAGTTACTGGGTTACATTGTTTCGATTTCTCCACTATTTTTTTTTTTTTTGCTTTTTGAGTTGGAGTCTCATTCTGTCGCCCAGACTGGAGTGCAGTGGCCGCTCCCGGCCACTGCAGCCTCGACCTGCTGGGCTCCAGCGATCCTTCCGCCTCAGCCTTCCAAGTAGCTGGAACTACAGGCACGCGCTACCACGCCCGGCTAATTTTTGATTTATTGTAGAGATGAGGTCTCGCCAAGTTGCCTAGGCAGGTCTCGAACCCGCGGGCTCAGGCAATCTACTCACCTCAGCCTCCCAAAGCGTGGGATTATAGGCTGAGCCACCAAGCCCAGCTTGTTTCGATTTCTCTAAGAAAATAATTATCAAATCATGAAAAACAGATTACCAAAATGTCATGGTACTAGCTGGCCACAGTAGCTCATGCCTGTAATCCTAACACTTTGGGAGGTAGTGGCAAGAGGACTGCCTGAGCCCATGGATTCAAGACTAGCCTGGGCAACTTGGCAAGACCTCATCTCTGCAATAAATCAAAAAATTAGGCGGGTGTGATGACATGCCCCCGTAGTTTCAGTTACTTGGAAGGCTTAGATGGAAGGATAATCTGAGCCCAGCAGGTCGAGGCTACAGTGGCCATTAGTGTGCCACTGCACTCCAGCCTAGGTGACAGAGTGAGACTGACTCAAAAAAAGAAAAGTTTTATTAATAACCTCCAATGTCTTAAAATTGATGCTGCCGTACTTTTTAAAGAACTTGCATATATACAGACCAATTTTACCTCAAAATCATAAAAAATAATCAGAAAAAATGTATTCCAATTTTACAGATAAAGAAGCAGCAGCGAGAATTAACTAAGATCAAAGCTAATTACTGATGGAACTGTATTACAAATCAGGCTTTCCAACTCCTAATCATTTCACTATGTTATGTTTTTAAGCAACATATGGCCACTCTTAAGAACTGATGAAAAACAATCTTATTTCTACTAAAAGTATTCACCTAATACAATGAACTCTTGACCCCTAGGGGGGAAAAAACAGACTAAAGATTGGTGAGCCTACCTCTGCTAGGCAAAGTCACTTACTCCCTTCCTTAAATGCCCCCAATCCTCAACTGAACAGTCCAGTCACTACACAGCTATCAACATTTCCTCCCACACTACAGTGCCAGCTCCTCAAGGTCAATTATTGTCATGTTTTGTATTTCAAACTTCAAGAACAAAGCCTAGTCTCCAAAAATGCACCATTAAATACCACGTGAAGAAGTAAATGTGATAAATTTTTTTTTTAAAAAAAGAGAGAAAAGAGACAGGTGTATATATCTGTAAGATAGGGAAAGATTTCAATCTGCAACTTGAGAGTAAAAGCAAATATCAACAGATAATAACAGCAAAATTAGACAAAATTTAAAAAATAATCCCTACCACAGTAGAGAAAATGTCTTTGCTCTACCTTTCCCTTTCAAGTAAAATAATATGCAACAAGAGGCCGGGAAAAAGAAAACCAAGAATATTTTATTACTTAGTCATGACTCTTTCCAAACTGACAAATATATTGATCACAATTGTTTAATTACATACAATAGTCTTACCTCTTTAATTAAAAGCTTAAAAACAGAAGGCACTTTCACAGTAATTTCATTTACTCCATAAAGCAATTTTCTATAACAGGAAAACATAATATTATTATTATTATGTTATATTATAGTATAATATAGCATACATTTTAATAGTGTAAGTTAGGGAAGGCATTGCATTTCTGCTCTTAAACTCATGTTTCTAAATACTTGTCCTCCACAGTTCAAACTCTCTACCAACCGAAGTTAAGTCAAAGAAGTTAATACTAAATAACCACACTGTTAACATTTTATTTTTTCATACCTTTATGTATGACAAGTATCTTTTCCATTCGTCTATAACAAACATGTAAGCAAATGGCCCTCTTCTCTATACTTGAACACATTAAATCTTATGGATTTTGAATTACAATTAATTTTTGCAAAAAACCAAATAAATTTGAGGGATCTTATATATTTGTCTAGTAAGAATATTGTACCGAGAGTTTAGTTCAAAACACTGAACATTTGGCTTTTACAAAAAAATGCTTTAATAGTTGTTTAAATTCTTCCACTTAATTCCTTAGAATAGTATTTTCTATGATATAATCATTCATGCCTTTTATGAAGGATAAGCCTAAATGAGTGTATATTTTTTGTCTTAACCCTTTGAAAGAACATACTACAAAAATACAAAAAAATTTCTAATCTAATTTGAAAGTGGCATTTATCCTTAAAACATGTGATACACAGGTATATTTTTATGCTTTCACAAAGAATAACACTATGAAAAAGCTTATGTCTCCCAATTTACAAATTTTCATTTTGGTGAATTTGAGCTTATGCTTACAATTCCCAATAATATATTTCAGAAAATCTAAGATGCTATCAATTGTGAGGCATACCATTACTTTATGTACGATCAAGAAAAAAAAGTGCTGTCAAAGAATAACACTCTACCAGTTACATGACACATCCCAATTTCAGAGATGCTAAAATATGGAAAAATGTGTGCCTTAGTACTGATGAAATATGGTATTTCAGGGATATCAACTTCAAAATATCAATTTTAACATTTTTATAATTCTTAAACTAAGAGACAGTTTTACCCAAATAAAATATCAACTACTACGTCTATAATATTTAAATACTTGTTAATATGTACAACTACATGGTAAAGGGCTGACTATGTATACTACTGATTTTAGAAATTTTGAGAATAGATCTAACTTTAGTTGGATAAAAATTACCTGTAGGCATGCATCCCCTTTGTCAGTCCTGCACTATGCTTTTCATAAATTGACGTACAAGAAACACCTTCATCCAGTCCCCTAAATAAATCCAAAGTTTTTACTTTAAACAAAGTTTAAAATATCCAAATTTCTTAACGCCTCATTTTTCTATATGCCTGATTTTAAAAGTGTGACTTCCTTACAAATTTCTTAGAAACCCTTAACAAAAATTTAGATAATGAATGAGAATTTTAAAATCTCAAATTCTTAAGATAAACAATAATGAAAAGCCTAAGACTCAAACACCACAATTTCTAAGTTATCCATGGTAGATATGAGCGTTCTAAGTACAAGTTTATATCATAATATCATTATACTTTAAGGTTGTGCCAAAGCTGTTCAGAGTTCACAATTAAACTTTAAGGAAAAGCATAACTAACTTGAAAATTCCAAACCTAAGAAGAAAAGTACTTACTTTTCTTCTACATAGTTTCTCCTTTTCAATTTTAGATTCAAACTAAGAAGTCCTATTTGTTTTCTTTCATCTCCTAAAAGCAGCAATCCAAATCCTTCCCTAAGCTAATGCAAACCTAGGTTAGCAATGTAAAATTATGAGTCACAGACAATGCCTAAAATCTGTAATAATTCTAACTGGGATTAATTAGCGTATCTACTTTTCCTCAAAATGTCTTAACACATTCGCGACCAGCAAATTTTTAACATTCCAAATACTAAGAGTGGGTGAAAATAAAAAAAATTTGAAGCTTGATGCCACAAACTTCTGTTGTTAAGCACAAGTGAAATAGTTTTTCTAAATTGTCACCTTTTTTACAATACAGCTGAAAATTGCAGACATATCCAGCATTTACCTCAGATACCACTCTGACTAGTACTCCATATTTTGTATTTTTATTTGGATTATAAACCCAAAAAGCCAGTCTTCCACTATAAGGTAAATTCATGTCAGCGGCAACCAAGAACAGAATGTGGAATGATGCAAACTCATATCAGCAGTCGCAAATGAGTTAATTATGCTTATTTAAACTGAGATACCAGTTATAGAAATCTAAAGCAAAGACAACGCTACATGCCCTTAATTCCAATCCTTTTCCACTTTTTTCAGATAGGAAAGTTAAGTTTCATAATTCACTGCTACAATTGGAATACATTTAAATTTTATTAAGTTCTATGGCTAGTAAAAAACAAACCACAAATATGCTTGACATTTCTTCCCAATGAATTTGATGACTTCTACAAAAGGCAGCAGGGACCAGTGACAAGGCAAATAAACTTTTTAACAAAATGGGAGCTCACTGGCAATTCCTTTAAGGTAATCATTCTTAAGCAGGAATACTGTTTAGGACTGGGCATGTGGAAACACCCAAGCCCATTCCAGAATGTTGTAGTCCTTTAGTGTATCTAAGAAAAAAATTCAGGCATGAATATTTTATATGTTCATAACATGATTCTTGTCTTTACTGCTAGAATTAAGAATTTCTGGCTGGGCGTGGTGGCTCAAGCCTATAATCCCAGCACTTTTGGAGGCGGAGGGGAGAGGACTGCCTGAGTCCAGAGGTTCGAGACCAATCTGGTCAACTTGGCAAGATCTTGTCTATACAACAAATGAATTTCTTTAAAAAATTAGCTGGGTGTGGTGGCATGCGCCTGTAGTTCCAGCTACTTGGAAGACAGAGGCAGAAGGGTTGCCTGAGTCCAGCAGGTCAAAGCTGTGGTGGCCATGACCGTGCCACTGCACTCCAGTCTGGGCAACAGAGAGAGACTCCGACTCAAAAAAAACAATATCGCCAGGCACAGTAGCTCACACCTATTCCCAGCACTTTGGGAGGCCGAGGAGAGAGGACTGCCTGAGCCCACGGGTTCAAGACAGTCTGGGCAACTTGGTGAGACCTCGTCTCTACAATATATCAAAAAATTAGCCAAGTGTGGTAGCATGTGCCTGTAATTCCAGCTACTTGGAAGGCTGAGGCTGAAGGAACGCCTGAGCCCAGCAGGCCGAGGCTGCAGTGGCCGTGAGCATGCCAACTCAAAAAAACAAAAAGTTTCTCTGGCACTCAAAAGCAATATTAACGAATGTTTATATACTAATCATTTTAACAATAGTGATAAAAACAGAATCCTAATTAATTTAGCACTCTCAACAAAAAATAAACTTTAAGAAATTACCACAATCTTGTTCTACCCAAAGTTTAGTCACATTTGACAATGTCCTAGTCTTTACCCATACAGTAAAATTAAATTTGTTCATCTATTACTTCATTCTTCAAGTACAAGCAAAGGTAACTGTCAGCAAAATAACAGGTATTCAGATACTCTAAGTTAGAACATAGGCTATGAGGGGTACCCAAAATTCACTGTAAGGTAAAACTGAAAAGAACTCCAAACCAGAGTAGATTTTTGCATCATACTGATTCTTTTATGTAGATTTTGAACACAAGTTGTGAGTGGAAATTTTTTTTTTCTTAGATAAATACTGTAGGCCTGGTGTGGTGGCTCATGCCTGTAATCCCAACACTGTGGGAGGCTGAGGCAGGAGGATTAATTGAGCCGAGTTCATAACCATCCTGGACATCATCATGAGACCTCATCTCTACAAAAATAAAATAAAAGGGTGGGACTTATTTTTAAGTGATTAATGAGCCTTCAAAAAACTATAGGAAGTTGTCAATGAGTAAGTGAATAAAAGTTACAATATAAAAACCTCAAGTTTATATAAGAACAAAATGGATTCTTTTCTACCTAGAACATTTTCAGGATACTCATAGTAAATCAAACAAAAGATACTTACTTTAAGAAATCAAAATTGTGAATGGTATCATTCCAGAAATATTTTACACTATGGTGGGTGAAATAGCGAATCTGTGGAACATATATAAATGTTATATTAAAAAGCATATCACCACTTGTGACATGTAATCTATTACCTTATTGACACCTAAAGAGTGTTAAATACAGTGATAAGTATTTTATGGTATGCACATTTATCTCAAGCAATAACAACTGCAAATACAAAACTACAGGCTATACATAATAACATAAAATGTAGTAATTTTGATTTTTCAAGAAACTTTGACATTAAGATCACAATACCTGGTGTGACTGAGTCTGTGAATATTTGCTCATCTCATGCTTATTCTCGTCAGTCGGATTCTCAATTAAATGAACTGCATGGCCATTTGCAACCTTATGAGCTATAGATTTTTTATTTGAAAATGGATGACTTTCCAGAGAAAGAAAGCGAATTTTTGCACAAAACCACATTTTGAATTCATCCTTAGAAGAGACAAAGGAGAAAAGAGTCAAATAACTGCCTGTATTTTTATTTAACTTTCATTCTTCACATCAGGAGTCCCCAACCCCCAGGTTGGGTCCGTGGCCTGTTAGGAACTGAGCTGCACAGCAGGAGGTGAATGGCGGGTGAGCAAGAGCAAAGATTTATCTGTATTTATAGGCAGCTCCCCATGGCTCACATTACCACTTGAGATCTGCCTGTCAGATCAGTGGTGGCATTAGATTCTCATAGGAGCACAAACCCTATATGAACTGCACATACGAGGAATCTAAGATGGGTGCTGCTTATGTGAATTGCATGCTTGATGATCTGAGTTGGAGCTGAGGCAGTGACGCTAGTGCTGGGGAGTGACTGCAAATACAGATTAACATTAGCAGTGAGGTGTGACTGCAGAGATCATAATAAATCAATGCTTACAGACTCATATCAAAACCCTATAAGTGAGTGGCAAGTGAGTTGATGTACTTTAATTGTATAGCTGCATCTGATGGCAGGTTTTAAGCCAGAATCTTACACTTATTTTA
>CAUYQG010028033.1:0-16706 GCA_963574415.1 Tarsius wallacei | reverse complement strand
AAATCATAAGAACCTTAGAAAATGCCAGACACACCCTTATGGAAATTGAAACTGGCAGGCAATTCCTGAGCAATACCCGAAATGTACAGGCCGTAAGAGATAAGATGGACAAATGGGACCTCATTAAACTGACAAGCTTCTGAAAAGCCAAAGAAACTATCAAGAGAGCAACGACACAACCCACAGACTGGGAAAAATTATTTGCCAACTCCAAGTCTGACAAAGGCCTAATATCTTGGATCTACAAGGAATTTAAACGTGCTGAAAAGAAAAAAACAAACAACCCCATTATAAAGTGGACAAAAGATATGAACAGACCCTTCTCAAAGGAAGACATCCAAGTGGCCAACAGACACATGAAGAAATGTTCAGCCTCGCTAATCATCAAGGAGATGCAAATCAAAACTACATTGAGATGCCACCTAACTTCAGTCAGAGTGGCAATTATCAATAACTCAAAAAATAACAGATGCTGGAGAGGATGTGGTGAAAAGGGAACACTACTACACTGTTGATAGTAGTGTAGACTAGTGCAACCTCTCTGGAAAGCAGTGTGGTGATTCCTAAAAGCTCTAAATATCGACCTCCCATATGACCCTGCCATCCCCCTACTGGAAATATACCCTGAAGAACTCAAATTACTCTATAAAAAAGATACCTGCACACGAATGTTTATCGCAGCATTGTTCACAAGAGCAAGAACCTGGAACCAACCATGCTGTCCATCAAAAGAGGACTGGATTAAAAACATGTGGTACATATACACGATAGAATACTACACAGCCATTAAAAAAAAATCATGGATTTTGCAGCAACCTGGAGGGAACTACAATGTATAATACTGAGTGATCTCTCACAGAAACAAAGATCTGAGTATCACATGCTCTCATATAGTGGACCTGGAACATCTATCATAATACTATAAGTAAAATACTGACAGTGGTGGGAACCTATGGAGGGGGGTAGGGTGGGGAAGGGAGGTGGGACTAACGGTAGTCAATATATGTCTAGGTATGGGGAGACACCCTTTATTAACAAGGGTGTCTGAACGATGCACATGTGTATACCTAGCCCTTAACTGTACCCCACAATTTTATATTAAAATGTATGTTAGAAAAAAAACAGACAGATGTACCAAATAACAAATGAAAGGAGACACAAAGACAGAGGAGAGTAAATAAAACTGAAACTTGCAATCATACAAACACATAAACCAACAAAAATCTCCCTATTGCTGTACTCTTCCCATACACAAACAGAAATTTTAAAAAAATCAGCAAAATAACAGAAACAAAGCAAGAATGAAAACATCAAAAACGGAAGAAAGAAAAAATCTAAAACAAACAAAAATGATCAAAACAGACAAAAAATAAAGATAAAAAAATTAAAACATGGAAGCAAACTCTGAGGTCATTCCTGTAAATTCAACATCCTTTCAGCTATTACCTCTAGCTCTCAGTGCAGGCTGATAGGGTTGCTTTCAGTGCAGATTGATGGGGTTGCTCACAGCTTGGGTCAGATGCCCCAGGCCTGCTGTGGAAGGAGAGTGGATCAGATCTGGACTCACCCAGCTTGCTGCCTTTCCAATCTGCCACTCAGATCTGAGCTGATCCAGCATGGGGGGTGGGTTTCTGTCTCTCCAAGTTTGATGAGGTTACTTTAGGTCCCAAGTTGGAGGCTAGATTGAGCTGGGAAGCTCTGGGTGGGGCAATGCAGTTCTCTGCCTGGTCCTGGAACAGAGAAAATGGCTGTGGTTTACATTTCCTCACTGGGCATGAGGCTCCTCTCTGGCTCTCCCCAATCTTCTCTCTCCACTGATTTGATCCGGGGCTCCAGTTGAGTTGCTATAACAGATGTTGATGGGGGCCAGGTGCCAGGTGATGAGAATCAGCTGGATTCAGCAGGCTGTTCTCAGGAGAGTCCTGTGTACAGCAGATGATCTTGTGTACCCATAGCTCCAATCTCAGGGCAGTGGGTGCTTACAGTCACCTTCAGAGGTGGGCCCTGGGTGCATGAACCCGAATCCCCCCTCAGACAGACTTTCACTCTCCCATGTGCTCTTTGCTTGAGTAGCACATGCCTGCTCAAGCAAAGAATTTTTATGCACATTGCTTTTGTGAAGACTCTCACAGTTTGATCTGTTCAGTCACCATCTTGTCAGCATTCCCATCTTCTGTAATTATTTTAGTGATCTGAGAGCATTCACATCTCCTGCCCTTATATTCTTCTTGACCTTTAAAATTACCAATTTTATAAAGCTAATTCTTTATAATCAAGATAAGTCAGAAGCAAGTTTGTCTTTTATGAGTCAGAGTAAGAAACACTATCAAGTTTAATTAGATTTTTCTCATTACAACCAATGACTCAATAGCTCTTTTATGAAACAATGTAAACAGATTTTGCCCATGCAACTTCAAGGGGGAAGGAGTGGGTCTCCTAACCCATTTTTCAACATTGTGGAATCAAAGAAAAGCTCCTCAAAGATTACAGTTTAGATGCTGATTTTACATGACATAAATAGTTTATCATTTGTAACACAGCATTTAATGTATAGTCACAAGGCATTATGTTTTTATCTTGTAATGCTGACACTGCCGGCAATTCAACCAGCTATTCTATTAGAACATACTCTAGGAATTCTGGAATTTATCAGCTGCTCATGGAAAAAGAGATAAAGCTAAGAGGAAAAAATGAAGGTTTATTTTTATCAACAAAACAGGGCTGCACCTCCAGAATCAAAGCTTTTAAACCTCTATTATGAAAAGTCTGAAAAAAGCAAGTTGAGAGGATATGGCAAATAACTATAAATGAACAGTGTCTGTTTATGTCAGCACACACATTGTATTCAGCTTAATTTTTTCCTTCAAAATTACAGCATAGCAGAGTCTTACTTTAGTCCTCATTCTAAATTCATAAATGTAACAAGGGTGAAGATGCTATATAGTCAAAGCTTCTAAGTTGCTGGAAAAAGAGAGCATATGAAGGTATAGACAGAAAGATACTTTTAGAGACAATTCATTTAACATGCAGACTACAGTTCCTATGAGGCCAATAGGATCTTGAGGAAGAAGCAAGTTTATCTAATTAGACAAAACATAAGTCACTAAAGTCTAAAACAATGCTATCCAATGTAAATATATGAGACAAAGGAAATATTTTACATTTGCACTGTTGGTAGTAGTGGCCACAAGCCAAGTGCAGCAAGTGAGCACTTAAAATATAGCTAGTTGGACTAAAGAACTAAATTTAAATTTCTTTAACTTTAGTTACTTTACATTTAAACTAAATACATCCACAAAGCTTTAGTTTGTGAAATTAAAGGGAAAGGTATTCAGACAGTATAAATAAATTGAAGACTTTGATGATGAAACTTTCCCTTGTATCCTTTTTCAATTCAATTTTATTGGATGATGTTTCATGCCTTTAAGCATCACTTGTTAGCAGATATTTTAAAGATTTTGATGCAAGAGAGGATTTTACAAATTTTATTTGAAAGAATTCATATGATTGATAAAGAAAGGCTGCAGAAGAAATTGATTGACCTGCTTTCTAAGGTCTCCACGTAAGTATTTTTCTCATTCCAACTCCATGGTAGTAGCTGCAGAAGGATTTGTGACTCTTCCAGACCAAGCTGCTGAACTATCAGTATTTTACGTTGAACTTTTTATTGATATGTCAAAGTGATAAATTAAGCGTGAACCTTAAAAAATCAAAAAGGGTAAGAATGCTTGAATTCACATATTAACTCATATGTATTTTAGAGATATAGATATATTAAATGTATTTCCATTGTTAAAATGCTGTGAGTTCTGTGGAATACCAAAGGTGAATATAGCATTATTGGTATCAATTTTTTATAAGATAAACCAAGCTTTTGTGATTCATTTCAGCTCTATATGACTATGACTGTGCTTCAAAGAAAGCATTTAAGTTCTTTTCTTACTTGGCTTTTCCCCTCCATACCTTCCCTGGTTAGTTTATTGTAAACCTAATGTTTAGCAGGTGCCATATTATAGGCTAAATTGATAGTGGCTTGTGCTTATCAAAAAGTTTATGCACCCCTAATTATGCAGAATAATCTGGTTTATAAACTTCTTAAAATAGTTATTTGTTAAATATTTTTCACCAATTATTTCAATAATGCGAAAAGTATATAGTGTTAAAAAGAAACAAGATGTCAAAAAAGTGGATGATCTAGATAAAATGGAAAAAAAATATTTAAGCAAGACAATTATAACAAAATTAAAAATGTGAATAGACCAATAAATAGTAAGGAGATTAAATCAATAACCAAAAACTTCTCACAAAGAAAAATTTCAGTTGGCTTTACTGGTAAATTCAATCAAACACTTAAATTAACATCAATTCTTTGCAAATTATTTCAGAAAAATTAAAGAGGAGACATATTCAAACTTATTCTATGAAGCTAGCATTATTCTGAGACTAAAGCTAGACAAAGACACCACAAGAAAGGAATATTAGAAATATGTCTTATAAATATTAGTGTTAAAATCTACATAAAAATGCTAGGAAACCACATAACACATGATGAACTAGTGGAATTATTCCTGGAATAAAAGAATAGTTTAATATAAAATAACCAGTCGATGTGAGATACCACATTAACAGAAAAAAGAAAATATCCACATAATTATTTTAATTGATGCAAAAGAAGTATTGGATAAAACACACTATAGGATAAAAACTCTTGACAAGCTAAGAATATAAATATCTCAATATAAAGACTATATATGAAAATTCCATAGGTAACATGATAGCCAATGGTGAAAGACCCAAAGTATTCCTCTAAGATTAAGAACAAGACAGATTTCTCTTTTTTGCCACGTGTATCCAACAAAGAATTGGAGGTTACAGTCAGAACAATTAGGCAAAAAAAGAAATAAAATTTCAGGTGAAATAACTTTATATGTAGAAAAGATTTCACACCAAAACAAACAAACAAACAAACTGTTAGAATGAGTAAACAAATTCAGGAAAGTTGCAGAATATAAAATCAATTTAAAAATCAGTTTCATTTCTATATACTACAATGAACAATCAAAACGAAATTAAGAACATAGCTTCATTTATAGTGACATTTGAAAGGATAGACTACTTAAAGATAAAATTAACCAAAAAGGTGAGAAACATGTATATTGACAATTATAAAATATTGCTGAAATAAATTGAAGACAAAAATCAAAAAAAATTCAATGTTCATGGATTGGACAACTTATTAAGATTCAAGCATATATCACATGCTAGTGTTCACAGTAGAATTATGAATCGTAACCAAAAGGTAAAACAGCCCAAATGTTCATTGGTGCATGAATGGATAAACAAACATCATATATACATACATGATAGTATTCTTCAGTCCTAAAAATAAAGGAAATTCTAATAAAAACTGCAGCACTGATGAACCTGGAAGACAATATGCTATGTGAAATATGCCAGATATAAAATGATATATATATTTTATGATTATTCTTTTGTGGCATAGCTAGAGTAGTCAGATTCATAGATACAGAAAGTAAAATAATAGTTATCAGGGACTGAAGGAAGGGGAGAATAAGAGAGCTAGATCTCTCACTGTGATATTGTTATTTTATGTACAAGGGAAGAAGGCTAAAATTACCCATATGGGAATGGATTATGTTTGGAAATATCAGTATGAACTCCAGTTTAGCTTAACACACACACACACACACACACACACACAAACCAGTAGCAACGAGAACACCTACTTCACTAATCTTTGTTCCTAATACCATTCATCAATAGAAAATAACCAGGGTTTCTTGGTGAAATGCTTGATTCTATAATTAGGGTAAGATATGTAAGATGATTATGTGTGCAGCATATTGTAGTACCAGAGAATAAAAAGGCTATTTACACACACATGCACACACAATAATGAGGGTAACTCAAAGGGATACAAGAATCAAATGAAAGAGTTTCTAATGGTTAAAGCTAAAACAAACAGAAATTTAAAAGAACATGGAATGTAAAATTAGATACATATTTCTGTATTTTGTTTATCTGTGCATAGTGACTGTCTTCTAATTAATACAGTATGAAAAGAGGAGGAAAGGGCAACTTTATATTGGAGAAATATGACAAACTTTACAGGTGATCAAAGTTAACATGAACCATGGTTAAGATATATGTTGGTCATATATACCTCATATAATATGATAAAAATGATACTTTACCTGTGTAGTCTTCCTCTTTAAAATGTATAATGTCAGCCGGGCTCAGTGGCTCAGCCTGTAATCCCGCGCCTTTGGGAGGCTGAGGTGAGTGGATTGCCTGAGCCCACGGGTTCGAGACCCACCTGGGCAAGCGAGACCTCATCTCTACAATAAATAAAAAAAAAAATTAACTGGGCGTGGTAGCGCATGCCTATAATTCCAGCTACTTGGAAGGCTGAGGCGGAAGGATTGCCGGAGCCCAGCAGGTCGAGGCTCTGGTGGCCGGGAGTGGCCACTGCACTCCAGTCTGGGTGACAGAGTGAGACTCCAACTCAAAAAAATAAATAAATAAATAAAATAAAAATAAAATAAAATGTATAATGTCAATCTAATCATGATGACATTAGACACATTACAATCAAGGGATATGCTACACAATACCTGATGAGCACACCTCACTATTCTCAATGACCTCCAAAACAAGAAAGTGAGATAAATTGCCATAGTTATGAGGGCTTAAGGAGACATGGTGAGTACATGTATAATGAAATTTTGAATGGGTTCCTGGAATAGAAAAAAAGGTATCAGGTAAAATCTTAAGGCAATTTGAATACAGTATGGACTTTAATTAATAATAATATGTAAATATTGGTTTATTGATTGTGATAAATGCACCATACTAGTAAAAGATATAAATAATAGAGGAAACTAATGATAAAGTTTCCTCTGGAATATGGAAATTTTCTGTACTGTATTTGTAACTTTTCTGTTAATTGAAAGGGAACACTTGTACACTGTTGGTAGGAGCGTAAACTAGTACAACCTCTGTGAAAAACACTGTGACAATTTCTGAAAGATCTAACAATCAGCTTTCCATACAACCCAGCAATCCCCCTTCTGGAAATAAACCTGGAGGAACTTAAATCATTCATGCAAAACATACACATGTTTATCACAACATTATTCACAATAGTAAAAACATAGAACCAACCATGCAGCCCATCGAAAGTGGACTGGATAAAAAAATGTGGTACATATACACTATGGAATATTAGGCAGCCATAAAGAAGGACAAAATTATGAACTTCACAGCAACCTGGATGGATTTAGAGTCTTTTATACTTAGTGATCTATCACAGAAACAAAGAACTGAGTACCACATGTTCTCACTCATAAGCAGACCCTGAACAATTATCATAATACTATAAGAAAGGAACTGGCAGTAGTGGGAAACTGTCAGAAGAATTGGGGGACATATTTCATAAATAAGGGTACTTGATCTCAAACCAGGTGAAGTAGGGACCAAAGTGAGGCCCAAACATTGCCTGTACAATGGCCACTTGTATACTTAATCCTGAATTGTACCCAACGTATTTATAATAAAAATTTTAAAAAGTAATGTATTCTAAAGTGAAAAGTTTATTATGTTTAAAATATCAAATTGTATATTCCTAATAGATGTAATTTATTGTATGCTTATGCTACCTAAAGCTGATTTTTTAAAATACTATCCAACAAAGAACCCTAAAACAATGGAATTAAAGCAAAGTTAGTAAAAGAGAAGAAACATTTTTTTAAAAAATTGAGCAGATATTAATAAAATGGAACATAAAATACAGACAGCAAAACCAAATATTGATTATTTGAAAATATTAATAAAATATGTGGGCTTCAGAAATAAAGATTAAGGAGAAAGGGAAAGAATTTTAAAGGTATAAAATGTGGAAAATCTGTATGTCAGCAGTTTAAAAACTTCAAAAAAACAGCTGTCCCCAAAAACTATGTTTACATGACAAAAGATGAAATGGGAAACATGAGTAAAACAATATTATTTAAAAAATAGTATTTAAATTATGTCTGTTGGATTTAAAATTGATTCAACCACTTTGGAAAATTATTCGACAATTCCTTTCCTATATATATCCAACAGAAATACATATGCACACAAAAGGTATGTGCAAGGATACTTATGGCAATGTTATTCATAATAGTCAGAAAATGGAACAACCCAAATGCCCATCTCCAGTAAAATACAAAATAAATTGCGGTATAGTCATACTAGGCATTTTTACTGAACAATAAAAATATACTATTGTTAAACACAAGAATGAATATTATAAATCTAATATTGGGTTTTAAAAATATTACATAATTCACCTATATGAAGTTAAAAAAAGTCACAACTATGTTGTTTTAGGTTCGAAGAGTGGTTATCCTTGAGGAAGAAATAAAGTAAGTTCTAGAAATAGGGAATGGAGAGAGCACTGGATAAAGGCAGTTTCCTTGGTGGATTCCATTTGGATTTATTCACTGCTGAAAATCCAAGCAAACTTATATTTATAAAGGTATTCATACTCAAGATAAATGTTTCAGTCTTCCAGATAGAAGATTTCCACTCTAATGCAAAATTTATGCAAATACAGCATGAGGAAGATTATTTATAGGCTGACCTCATTTTCCACATATATGTAAAAAGCAAAAGTAAAATGTCAGCAAATAGCCTATATATATTATATATATTAAAACTTAAGGTAGTTCTTAACTAGGCAGGGAATATATTTGAAATAAATTAACAGATGAATTTTTAAAAAGATGATAAGTAAATGGCATTTTAGACAATACTAAAGGTAGAGAGTTGATAACATAGAGAACTATCTAAACATTTACCCAGAATGTAAATGAGTGGCCAAGAGGTTGAAAATAAAAAATTCAAGAGACATGAAAAATAAAATGAGAAGGCATAATATTATGTCTCCAAAGAGAATATATAATAGAGACACAATATTTAAGAAATTTACTAGCATCAAGTTTTTTTTTAACAGTAATTTTTTGTATGTTTTCTTAGCTCAATAACAATATTGGTGGGAGAACTAGGGATACAATAATCTAATCATTGGGCTAAAAAGGCAAGTCCTACCTGTGAGACCTGAGTCATGCTGAGAAGATACTAATGTCTACATGAATCTTCATGTTCTTTTATTTGAGCTTAGAAAGAATATGTTAGGAAATCATGCAAATAGTTGACTATTAGACAAATAGTTGAATATTAGACAATAAAAGATGAAGAAAGCTAATGCTACTATAACAGATTTTTTAATAAAAATAACAAATTTTTACCAGATAGCTTATAAGTTTCTTATAAATCCTCTCATTTTAGAGATCATAATGACAATTTAACATATGAAATAGAAATATATTTAGCTTTTAAGTATTAACCTAGTACTTATATTCATAATTTAATTTCTTTTAACGTTTTAAAATGTAGTAAAAAATATTTTAGTACTTCTCAAAAACTTTTTCATAATTTATTAGAAAGAAACAACCCCACTTGGAAACAACTTTGATGGTATATTCAACCACAGAGAGCAAAATCAATTGTCACTATCCAAATGTCATGATGCTTAAAAAAATGATTTGATTGTGTTTTATATAGCCATTACCTTTATTAGGACAGGAAAGCCAATCTAGTGGAAGTGTAGTACGATTAAGATTTACAAAAAAGATTTTAGATATCGAGCATTAGAACTGAAGTTATAGTACTTGTATAATAAACTAGATAATTCTGAACTAATTAGAATAAGTGAGGCCAACTTGATATACAGAATAAAATTAGTCTTGCATGAGAATCATCAGTGTTTTAGCTAAGAAGAGAACAGAAGTAAGTGCACACAGTTGTTGGCAGGGAGAAGAAACCCAATTTTGAAAAGAAAAATTAAAGGAAATATTATCCTCATTTGAGGATTAACACACCAGCAATCTGTAGTAACATCAAATATATCACTGAGGTCAGTAACAGCAGGTTCATCAGAGCAAATCATAATCATTTTGCTTGGAGCAAAGGCTTCAAAAATATGCTTCCTGATCATGAAATGTATTACTAATTCTATCCATGGTACATTTTTGGAAATTCAGAAAACAATTTGTTAGTCACACATATCTGTGTGTGTGTATGTGTGTGTGCATGCAGAGAGACAGAGAATGAGAGAATCAACACTACCAGTATGAAATATTTAGGATTTATAGGTAAAAAGCACATTTTAGAAGTACATCATATTATTTGTTTATTTTACATTTCACATTGTGAACAGTAACTTTATCTAATAGACACAAGACAAATTGAAAATGAGCATTTTCAATTATTTTGAATCTTGTTTTCCCTCAGAATTTAATACGTTTTCAGGAGCAAACAATTTATACTATCACACTTTTCCTCCCCATTGAGTTCTCATTTGTATTTCCTCAAAGGTGAGATAGAGGAAGAATTACACTTCAGTTGAAAACACAGATTCTAGGAAAAAAAATACATTTTATTCTTGAGTCTTTATTCTTTTAGTACTTAGAAATGCTTTTATTTATTTTGAGGTTTTCAAGTATATAACTTTTTGATTTCATTAAATATAATGATAATTTTCATTTTAGATGAATGAATTAGAAATTAACATATCATAAGCTGGCAGCGTAAACAACTTCTGTCACATACATTAAAATTACTTTTTAATTAAAGCAACATTTAATCATGGTATTCATTAGTTTGTGAAGTGAAACAACAGAAAACCTGAGTTGTCCAAATTAAACTAAAAGCTTAATAGAAATGTGTTATTAAATTCTTTTCTATTTTGACATTTCAGGTAAATATACACACATAATTGCTAAAGTTTTAAAAAATTTATTTAACAAAACAATAAACAAATAATTAAAAATTTCAGATACTAAGTGCCACACAAAAAAATTAAAGTGGTTTAATGTGTGAAGGGGGGTAATATTGCAGATTAAGTAGTAAAAGAAGGCCTCACTGAGTAACTGACTATGAGCCAAAACTGAATAGAGTTAAACACAATCCACATAGGGGTTCTGGGTGAAAAGAATTATAGCAGAGAGGATAGTTTGAATAAAGTATTGAAATGAGTTCACAATGTGTTTGAGGGTGAGAAATGAAGCAAAGAGTGTGAGGTGCATTATAAGAACAGATGAGAATGGTGATAAATGTGTTTGGAGAGGTCGCAGGGGCTAGAAACTATTGATTTGTATGGGCATTAGTAAATAATTTCGATTATATTTTAAGTGCAATGGCAGGTGCTGTATGAATTCCAGAGTATGGTTGCAGACAGGTTTGGAGAACAACCACATTTAATTCCTCAGCCCTTAGTTAAGGAAAACTAGTCTGGCTGTTAGGGTAAAAATCTGAAGATAAGTAATGACAAATTTCTTTATATTTGAGAATTATATACTAGCATATACATTTTGTATCTTTAAGATTAAAGAGAAGGCTCTGGCCCAGATGAGAAAATACAAGATTATATGCTAGACTGCTCCAACCTCACATAGATATGGATCCAATGGGAGACAAACTTCCAGGAGGTGTGATATGATTCTAAATCTCACTAATATTTTAAATTTCAAATTGGAGAAGATTAATATGACATTAAAGCTCAAAGTCAGATCTTCTGTTTTATGGTTCTGATCACTCTACTTTGAATCATTACTCTATTGACTTCTCTGTGTATCATTTAGATAAAAAAAACCTTATCTGACTTGGCTATATTATGCTATGTCTGGTCTGTCCATCATCATGTACTTACTATTCACACTTCTACATACAATTATCCTAAAGGAAGCCACCAGATAATTTTAAGCTGGGGGAAAATACATAATCTGACTCATGTTTCAAAACAATGTGCAAAAAATATAATGAAGATGGCAAAAGTAAAAGCATTGAGACAAGTAAATAGAGAAAAAGGACCATAGAGAGAGTGGGGATGGGAAATAACCAGATTTATGATATATTTTTAAAGGTAGACCTAAAGTATTATCTAAAAATGAATTTCATATATATGTGTGTATGTATGTATATATATATCTAAATGTATATATACACACATAAACACATATATATGAAGTAAAGAATATCCCCAAAGTTTTTGGCTTCAATAACTGAGTGAATTGTTATACTATTTAATGAGAAATGGTACACTGCAAAAAGAGTGGACTCAGGTAATCAAATGCTTACTTCAGGAATTTTTATGCTGAGGTTCTAAGTAGGATCCGAGTGGAAATATCAATAAGTCAGTTGAACATGGAAGTCAGGGGAAAGGTAAGATTAGAGTCAGAAATTTGCTTGATACCACTTTATAGATGATATTGTAAGTCATGCAATAAATTTGTGACTATAGAAAGATAAGAGAAGATAATCCTCTACAGAAAATAAGAATATTTCAAATTTTAGAGGTGGGAAAAGAATTAGCCAGTAAAAATAACTGAGAATGAATGGTCAGTGAGGTGCACACTTGTCATCTACACACACGAACACACATATGTGTCAGACAACCTGAGTAAAAAAGTGTTTCAAGAAAGAGTGATCATTTTGTCTCATGCTTTTGAGAAATAAAATGTCCAAAAGATGAATTGAGATAGGATAGTGAGAATTGACCATAAATACCTCTATGTGGAGGTTATTAGTGACACCGACATGAGTAATTTTGGTAGAACCAAATTGGATAGTCTTAAAGAGAGTAAGCATATTGAGAAAATCAGCTCACTGTATTTATTTATTTGTTTGTTTCCTCTATTTTAAAACCAAATGCAATTCTGATTATCACCAAAAGCAATTGGTTGGAGGAGAAGAGTGTTAACAAAGAGAGGAGACAGGAAAAATACACTCTCTAGGGAAATGTAGCAGAGCTGAGTGATGACTCTCCTGAGCTTTATAGTCATATTTAAAGTAAAATTAATTTGGTTATTTATTTTTCCAGTCCTACTTAGCTTTTCTAGTGCAAGGTGAGCATAAGCAGATGATAAGATTTAGATAACATTATGGTTTAGTTATTCTAATCAAAGGGAGTGAAAAAAAAGATAAGAAAATAGAAGATTGTTACACAAAGATGGCTTTAAAATGACAGCCTAAAGGTATCTAATCTTAGTAAGAGGGAGAGAAACTACTAAAGTAGGGAGATTAACAGTGAGTTATTGAAAATTTCAGTAGATTGAGGTCATGATAGAATTAAAGAATTTGAGAAGTTGGACTTCTAAATTAATTTATATTTTAATATGAAAATATGGATCAGCCACAGGATTATAATAATTAAAATTTTGGAAGTGGTACAGATGTTGGTAATGACAATGTCTGGAGGGAATGATAATGAAATTAGGTGATTGAGGTATAAAACAAAATCACTGGAGGTAAGAGTGTGAAACTCAGATTATAATGCGTTGCATAGATTGCCTTTGCAGATAGTGACATTACTAGGAACTATAATATTCATATTGGTGGAAAAAGTCAATAAGCAAGGTTTCAATGATACTTTTGGTAGTTGTTTACAACCATTATGAAAACAGTCACATATTCTTCTGGTATACTTAAAACAGATTGTTGTTCATTTGTTTTGGGGAAGGATGGAAATCTGTTCTAACCCCAGGACCATTGCTAAATGGGGTGTGAGTGAAAGAATATCTGAGAAGACTGCTAGGGAAGCACTGTTCCTATTTGATATCTGGATTTCAGTTAGAATAAGAAGTGAAGGAAACATTGAGATATATGAAGGGTACAGATTTTGTATATTCAATGTTCATACTGGAAGTTTACATTGTAGAGGAAGGAGTCACTTGTGGATGTAGAGAACCTTGAGACTTTAAAAATTCAGATGATTAAGGAAGAAGTGAATGGTTTAAACTACTAAGGATGCTGAAATAAACGAGGATACAAAACATGCTTGGATTATTTTTGATGGTTTCCTAGGGGAATGTGATAATCAGTTCAAATTAAGATTCTCTATAGAAAGACCTTTCAGAAAGTTTGCAGTTCTAGGACTGAGAGAGTTGGGGATTAGAAGTGGTTTCACCATGTCCATGGGGGAATTTCCAGATTGTCTACCTTTGTTTCTGATGTGAGTAATGTAAAAGCTTGGAAGAGATCATTTTACCAGGAGCATAGGTGCTCTGAAGAACTTTTTAATCCTAAATTGGACTTCACTTCTCACGAAAGTGTGTCTCTACTTGTTATGTTAGACATCAGACATAAATAAAAGCTCATTTTCTTTCATTTTGTGAGGGGGGAAATTAGCTTTTCCTTATATTATGAGGTTGAAGTATGGTAAAGGAAGGAGGCCATCAGGATAAATTAGCACTTTGGCCGATTGTCTAGAAAATGATCATACTCATTTTCTCCAGTGAATGAAGAATATAGATGAGAAGAAAGACACAACATACTAGAAACCAATACTGAAGAGTTCAAAAATTCGACCACCACAGCCTCAACCTGCTGGGCTCCGGCGATCCTTCTGCCTCAGCCTTCCAAGGAGCTGGAACTACAGGCATGCGCTACCACGCCCAGCTAATTTTTTGATTTATCGTAGAGATGAGGTCTCACTTGCCCAGGCGGGTCTCAAACCCGTGGGCTCAGGCAATCCACTCACCTCGGCCTCCCAAGGTGCGGGATTACAGGCTGAGCCACCGAGCCCAGCTATAATTTCTAGTGAAAGTTTCAGTAACATGTGGTTTTAAAGTGCTGGTTGAATTTATTGACAATTAATAAAAGTCATTGTATTTTTTTTAAGAATTCCAAAAAATAATACTTGGTGATATTTCTGAAAAATGTTTATATGGTCAATTTATTTTTGAACACCTTTCCTATTATATGCATGTCTTGGATTTAGGTGTTTTAAATTGTTATTGAACAGTATCTGAATTCTTGCAGTGAAAAAACTAATTTACCTTTGTTTAGCCAATAAGTTTTTTTTTTTAAACATATTAGACCATAAAACTGTGCTTGTGTGTATATCGGTGCATGCCTAAATAAATACTTATTGTAATTATGCAGAGATATTGTCATTATGGTTAAGTTTTAGCAAATTTTTATCTAGGATGCTGTTGTTTCTCTACCTTTCACCAACGTTCAAACAAATGACAAGTGTTACACTTTGTTTTTCAACCACCTCAAAACATGTCTACGCATAGAGCTTATCAACCTAAATATTTGTGAGGTAGTTTAGGAAAAGTGAAGTTCAAAATGTAAGTTCAGCTAAACCTGAATTATCTATTTAAGAAGACATTGTTCATTGGCATCTGACAATTTAAATATCTGACTATATTATAGAATATAGTACATAGTCCCTGTGTAAACTCAAGTTTTTTTTTTAAAAAAAGCATTCTTACATTTGTACTAAAGATAAATGTACACTATATCTAGATTATATGGATACAATTGTGTTATATTCCTGTTTCCAAGCTTCTAGTTTTTTTTGAATACAAGATTATTGAAATCATCAACTTATATTTTTGTGGCCTTCATCCTCTGACATTAAAAAATAGTTATTGGCCTTTGGTCTACTAATCATAACACATATCTATTATTGTAGTTATATTTTTTACTTTACTTTTGAAAATTGCTTTTCTTTGAGACCAAAATAAGATCCCAAATATAGTGAAAGCAAGGCCCAATTTTATACAACAGTGATATCTATCACATGGGGAATGCAAACCCCTTTGCATTTTTTTCAAGCAAAAATAAACTTTTTTTTAGGTCATCCATTGGAAAATTCTCATAATGATATCTTCCATTCAGAAATGGAAATGATAGAAAAATATCCACTTATTGTAATAATGATTTTCAGCAAGAAAGCATTTACAAAATTTAATGGCTCAAGCAAACACTAAATGTACAATTTTAACAAGCAAGTATGTGACATCAGAAGGACAAGTACACACAAATTATCCAAAATAACATTGCATTTACAATGCAGAAGACAAAGCAAAGATTTATTCGATAACTTGTAAAATGCATAATAGCATAATCTAGTGAAGACTAGTACAATGATATAAAACAAACTTTAAAAACTTGTGATATATTCTGTAATTGCTCAGACATTTCAAGTGACATCATATGTATTTTTCACTACTATATGTTTGTATGTTGTTGGTAGCTGGCCACGGAGGCCCACTGAACCCTAGAAATCAGGGAGGGCCGAGGACCCCGAGACCGCTAGGATGTGTTTGGGAGCTGTTGACGCCATTACCTTCCCCTCTAATATTTAGCATATTTAACCAGAAATTACTCTGATGATCTAAGCATGAGGCTCTGAAACTACAGCAGGCATGGTTAACTGTGAAAGCTCACTGTTTCTATTTCTCACAGACTGCGGTTTTGGCCATTACATAAGCATAATTTCAACTCAGGTCACTTTCAAGAGCCTCAATATATATTACAAGCTTTTTGTATTAGAATCATAGGTTTAAGTTTAGTATAGATATATAGAGTATAAGATTTTAGAGTAGCCATTTTGAAGAGATTGTAATCAGTCGTTCCAAGAAGTGGCCCACTTTGTACTTTGGACTGGTCTGCATTCTTAAGAACCAGACCCGTACTCTGGACTGGCCCCATTCCTCTAAAAGCCAGTTTTAGCTATAATTAGTGTAAGGTTTTTGGCCTTATAGAATCAAGTTAAATTTACACAATATACTTAAGAAGAATTATAGGATAGGTAGTTTTAATATTAAGGATTGTTTAAGCTTAGTAATTTT
>CAUYQG010028030.1:0-11854 GCA_963574415.1 Tarsius wallacei | reverse complement strand
TTTTTTATTTTAAAGATGTGGGGTACAATTCATGGTTAGGTTTACAAATGTTCATTATGCAGGTACCCTTGTTGATGAGGTATTCACCCTTCCTCCCCTGGCAGATTCCCACTACTGCCAATCCCACCTCCTATGCCCCCTTCCACTCCCCAGGCAGTTTTCCCACTGCTGCCAATCCTTTTCTTATATATTATGACAATTGTTCAAGGTCCGCTTATGAGTGTGAGAATGTGATACTCAGTTCTTTGTTTCTGTGATAGATCTCAGTATTACAGACTCTAAGTCTATCCAAGTTGCTGTGAAGTTCATAATTTTGTCCTTCTTTATGGCTGTGTAATATTCCATTGTATATATGTACCACATTTTGTTTTATCCAGTCCTCTTTCAATGGGCAGCATGGTTGGTTCCATATTTTTGCTATTGTGAACAATGCTACAATAAACATACATATGCAAGTATCTTTTTCATAGAGTGATTTCAGTACCTAAGGATATATTCCCAGTAGGGGAATTGCAGGGTCATATGGAAGGCCAATTTTTAGATATTTTAGGAATTGCCAAACTGTTTTCCACAGAGATTGTGTTAGTTTGCACTCCCATCAACAGTGTAGAAGTGTTTCCTTTTCCCCGCATCCTCCCCAGCATCTGTTGTTTTTTGAGTTATTTATAATGGCCAGCCTGACTGGAGTTAGGTGGTATCTCAGTGTGGTTTTAGTTTGCATTTCTTTGATGACTAGTGAGGCTTAGCATTTTTTCATGTATCTGTTGGCTGCTCATATGTCTTCTTTTGAGAAGTGTGTATTCATATCTTTTACCCACTTTGTAATGGGGCTGTTTGTTTTATATACATATTTTCTTGTGTTATTCTGGTTGCTTGTCAGTGGGGGAAGAGTCCATGGCTGTATTATGATTTAGTTTACTTCTCTCTGATGTAAAGGGCGGCATTTAAGATGAATATGTTTTAGGTGATGAATTTTGGAGGGATAGGCTTAAAATTATTTTAGCTCCCTTTTTTCTGAGTACTCTCTCACAGAGAGACTGTTTAGTCTTCTTTTGGCCCCTCTAGTCATAAAAACCCACACACCTCACTGGGTGGGGAAATCCCATATTTGGCCTGGTAGCTTCACGCATAGCTCCATGGCTTTTGTCTGGCTTTTACCCTCCATGCTTCCTCACATAAGCCAAGAAAACAACAGAAAATTTCTTTTGTATTCTTTGAGGGCCCTAGGAAACTAGGGTGGTGTGGACTTTGCCTCATGTCTTGTTCTTAGGTACGCAACTACATTTGTCCCTGTAAGTTCTATTGGAGTGGCTATTTCAGTGAAGCTCTCACTAATGGAAGTTTCAAGTCAAGTCCAGAAGCTGTCTATTTATTAATACACCCACACTTCAGGGAATATACCAGGCAGGATTCCTCTGATGTTATAGCTATCTAATGCTGCCGAACAAATCACCCACCCCCACCAAATGGTAGTTAATCCAGTAAAAGTAATGTATTATCCCATAATTTTGGGGTAAGGGATTTGAAGAAGCTTGACCAGGCAGATCTGTCTCAGGAATTCTCATTGAGGTTACCGTTAGATGTGATGTGGGACTCTCGTCATCTGAAGGCTTTACTGAGACTAGAGGGTCTACTTCCAAGGTAGCTCACTTACATGGCTGGCATATTGGTGCTGGCTATAGGCAGCAGGCCTTAGTTCCTCTCCATGTGTGTGTGCCTGTTAGCAGGGCTGCTTGAGTGTCCTCATGGCGTGATGCTGGCTTCCTTCCAGAAGGAGTGAGCCACGAGACCAAGTCAAAAGCTACACGCCTTTTGTGACCTCAGCTCAGAAATTACACACTGTCACTTCTGTACTATTCTATGAATCACATACCCATGTTTCTATGTGAAAATGTACTGCACAAACATATTAATATCAGGAAGTGAAGATTATTGGGGCCATATTGGAGACTGGTTACCACAGTGGGCCTTCAGGTTTACTGAACTTAACTAAAAGAAAAAAAAAAGAAAGCAGGAAAGAGAAGCCAGTTTACCTTCCTTGCATGCAATCCCAATTTCTACTGGTTTTTTGGTGACTCACTGAGAACCCCTTAACTTACATGGCTTTGGGTGAGAGATCCCACTATTTCCTCCTTAGATACACTTTACTACTCATGGAGCCAACAACTTGTCTCTCTTCTCTTCTTAGTACTTTCCTTATATAAACTAGGGAGGTGATGTTGGTTCATGGTGTGAAAGAAAAAGAATCTCAGAACCCCAAACTCACTATACCAAAGAGAAAGTTAAGCTTGTAAACTGAGTCATGCAAAACAAAACAAAACAAAACAAAACAAAACAAAACAAACAAAACCCTCCTGCCTGCCTTTTGTTACCTAACAGATAGCTGCAGCAATAGAAGGCCATGTGTCTCTCCGGTGGTCTCCCTCACAAATTGCTCACAAGGAAATCCCTTGTGGACCCACCAGTCTTTCACAACACATAGCCCCCTTGTGGACTAGCTCTAAAGCCAAGTTCTGTTGGCTCTCACCAAGAGTGTGTAAGTTAAGTTTACCTTCACACATATGGGACAGGACACAACAAGATATTGTCCCTCGGCACATCATCTACTCTATCTTTCCACAGGTTTACTTTATCTTACCTGAAATGTAGATTTACTGAAAACTTATAATTGACTGTTCCTCTGCCCTCTCTTTTCATATGTAAAATGTAAATTCATTGAGTGCCAATCAAAGTCTCCACAAGAATATAACTTCTTGCCTCATTGCCTGTCCTCCACCCTTATTTTTCTTTTTTCTTCTTCTTCTCGGGCTCCTCTTTCCCCTTTAAATACTGAAGTTCTCAAAGCCCACTTCTGAAAAAGGCATGAATCACAAATGCTGCTGTAGTTTGTGTGTGTGTGTGTGTGTGTGTGTGTGTGTGTGTTCCCCAGGTGTATCTTCAACCTTGGCAAAATGAACCTGTAAATCAATTGAGATCTGTCTTGATCACTTTTTTGGTTTACAGTGAACAGGGCCACTACATCTTAGTAATTTTTGGAAGAGCTTTCTAGCTCTAATTATGAGACATATGATAGATGTGATATTGATTAAAGTAACATTAGTTACTGTAACAAACCAACACCAAAATTTTAATGGCTTATTCAACTTCAGTTTATGTGTTTCTCACATAAAGTTTCCTACTGAAAGAATTGCTCTGTACAGCCATTTAGACTGAAAGAGGCTCTTCCATAGTCAACATGAGGCCTGCAATGTCACTCTGACCTTGACAAGCAGACAGTGAAAGGGGTAAGAGAGCATGGGAATTTTTATGGGCTAGGCCTGAAATGGCATTCATTAGTCTTTTTCACATTCCATTGGCCAGCAGAACTTTGTCACATGCCTCCACTTAATTTCATGGGATGAAGGTGGAAGCAATAGTTGGGAAATGTAGTCCATGGTTGGTTAGTCATTCATCATTCTGCTCTAAGAAAGGGAAGTATGAACCTTTTGAAGACAAGCTGGCTATCTCTGTCATAGGACAACATTCACAAACGTAATGTGACACACATGTGAAGCATGACTCATGTGAGGAGATCACAGCCAATTGCTTTGGGATTGAGCCCCTACCTGCAGGGATGAGACCATATTCCTGGTCTTTTTTTTTTTTTTTTTTGAGTTGGAGTCTCATTCTGTCGCCCAGACTGGAGTGCAGTGGCCGCTCCCAGCCACCACAGCCTCGACCTGCTGGGCTCCGGCGAGCCTTCCGCCTCAGCCTTCCGAGTAGCTGGAACTACAGGCGCGCGCTGCCACGCCTGGCTAATTTTTTGATTTATTGTAGAGATGAGGTCTCACCAAGTTGCCCAGGCGGGTCTCGAACCCATGGGCTCAGGCATTCCACTCACCTCAGCCTCCCAAGGCACGGGATTACATGCTGAGCCACTGAGCCCGACTTATTCCCTGGTCTTTAATGATCAGTGGCAACAACTCCCTGAGCCTGCCAGTCACTGGGTGCATAAACTCAAGACAAAAGTCCCATCTTCCTCACATCTTCAGTTGCCTTCAGAGCTCCCCAACCTTCCAGCCCTCCTACTGCTCTATAACCCTTTTTTTCATATCTCATTTGCCACCTTCTTTCAAGTGTCACCCATTTCTTGGCTATTTTTCACAGGAAAAACTCTTTGAAAGCATTCTCTAACTTCACTGTCCCTAATTTTTAACCTCTCAATTCTTTCTAAATCTATTGAAATTAGGATCCAACACTCACAACTCTATTCGAACAGCTTTTATCAAGATAACCAGTGATCTATGTCAGTTGCCAATGGTCACGTCCTTCTATGCTTAGCCTCTCAGTAGCATCCCTGTTTACATGTTCCTTCTCAAACATAATCTTGTCTGCGTTTCTGCAATACAGCATCCTCTGGGATTTCCTTTTTCTTGGTTATCTTTGCATGCCTCTTTTTGTTTACCATGTTTTACATGTTAGTGCTTCATTCACACCCTCTCTCTTGAGGATTTCATCCAGTGTGTATCTTTTAAATAATTTATGCACAGCTGTCTCCAAATTGTTTTCTCAAGCTCAGTTTACTCCCAAGATTCAGACATTTAAGTCTAATTGCCTTATTGACATCTCTATTTGAATAGGTATCTCAAAACTAACAGGCAAAATAGAGCTATTTCTTTTTTCCAAATGTCTATCCTCCTGTCTCCAAACCAAGCTTTTCCATTTTTAGCAAATGGTCCCATCAAAGGCCCATTTTCTCAAGCTAAAATCCTAAGAATATCATTGAGTTCTCTTTTCCAATGCCTCACATTCAGCCCATTGACAAAGTCATGATGATTCAGCCTCCAAAATATACTCCTAATTCAACTCTTTCTCCCCAACTCTGTTGCTAAAGCCTGCACTATGTCACTAGTCTGGCCTACTTTGAGAGCCTCTTAATTGGTCTCCCACATCCTCTGTTCCCCTTCTGTAGCACATTCTCCTTGCTTAGAAGCCAGACTGATGTTTTAAAGTAAAGATGAGATCATGTCATTTTCCTGCTTAGAATCATCCAGTAGCTTTTCATTATTGTGAACTTTCCTAATTCACTAACTCCATGTCCCTCCACTCTCTCTCCAAATCCACTGTTGTCTTTTCTGTACCTTGGACCCACCAAGCTCATCTCCATCACAGAAACTTTGCACTTGTTATTTCTTTGGTCTAGAATACGCTTTCTCTAGAGAGCGTATTCTAGAAAATACATATTGTGTAGCATTCTCTTCCTTATCCAGGTCTCATTTCAAAGACTGCCTCCTCAAGAAATCTTCCATGACCACAGAAACTAAAGTCCCTCCACTTTGCACCACAGTACTCTTTTTTTGTCTTATTTATAGCCATATTTGGGACCTGAAATTATCTCATCATATTTTTTCATGTTGCGTTGTTTTATTAATCAATTGTAATCATATTATAATGTTTAAGCTCCTTAAAAACAAGTCCTTTCTTTTGTTTGTTTCTTATATTTCTAGTTTGAAAAACAGAGCTTCCCATGTAATAGAAGCTAATAAATATTTGCTGATTGAATGACCGACTTTCACAGTTTCTGGCATTTCAACTATAACACATAATTCAATGGGATAGTGGCTATTACGGCAGTTATCTTGGTTTCTATATGTAGAAAACAAGAAAATTTTTGTATTTTAAATAACATTAGTAAAAATGGCAACACATTAGTAAACTATTGTAGATACATATTGCAGTAAGGAATTACTGCCCTCTTTCATGAAGATAAGTAAATAACTGATCAATGTTAGAGCTTTTGTTTGTTTGATTTTAAATTAAGGATAATTCATTTTTAAATAGTTATTTTTAACTTTTTCCTGCTTATTAATATGATACATTCATATTTCAAAAAATTTGGAAAGTTTAGGGAAAATATTTATGTAATGTATTATTTACTTTTAAAGCAATCAGAGAAAATTATTTCTGACAGTTTGGTGTAATTCTTTCTCTTTTCTCTGTGTCTCTGACTTTTTGTCTTATTTTCTCAATATATTCACCAAATTATTTATGTGTGTTTATGTAAGTGTGTGTTTGGTTACTTAAGGATTTATTCCCCCACCCTAAGTACCTATTCAAATAGAGATGTCTTTCTCTCTCTGAGGTTCTCTGTGAGTGGGGAGATCTTGTATGTTCTTAAATTAATCCATACCATAGCCGTGACCAAAAACTTCTCTCTAGAATTCTGTCCACCAGCTGGTTATCCCTCAGTATACTCATTTGGGAATAGGGGGCTACAGTTCCACTTAGTCCTATGTATAGAAATGCGTCAGGTAGAGCCTTATTCTTCGAAGTGTGATCCTTGGCCCTACAGTTTTGGCATCACCTGGAGGTTTGTCAGAAATGCAAATTCTTGGCGAGGCAGGGTTGCTTATGCCTATAATCCCAGCACTTCGGGAGGCCAAGGTGGGAAGATTGCTTGAGTTTGAGACCTGCCTGGGCAACATAGCAAGATCTTGTCTCTACAAAGAAAAAAGAAAAAATTAGCTGGGTGTGTGCCTGTAGTCCCAGCAACTTGGAAAACTGAGGTGGAAAGATTGCCTGTGTCCAGGAGTTTGAAGCTGTGTTGAGCCATTATCTTGCTACCGCATTCAAGCCTGGACAGCACAGGCTGCCCTGCCCACCCAAAAAAAGAAATGCAAATTCTTGATTTTCACCTGTTATGGTTTAAATTGTGTCCCACCAAAATTCATGTGTTGAAGTACTATCCCCAGTTTCTCAGAATGTGAGCATATTAGGAGATAGGATTCTTACAGAGATAAGTTAAAATGAGGTCATTAAGGTGGCCCTACTCCACTATGACTGGTGTCCCTATAGAAAGAGGACATTTGGACACAGAGACATGCATAGAGGGAAGATGACCATCTGCAAGCCAAGGAGAAAAGCCTGGAACAGATTCTTTCCTCAAATTCCTTGGAGGACACCCCTGCCAACATTGGGCTTCTAGCCTTCAAAACTGTAAGAGAAACATTTCTGTGTTTGAAGACACCCTGTTTGTGGTACTTTATTAAACCACCCTAGCAAACTAATGTATCATCAAAGGGCTATGAATCAGAATCTGTATTTTAAGAAAATCCTCAAATGATCTTTATTCATGTTAAAGTTTGGAAACATGGAGTTAGATTGCTTTCAAGAGCAAGTAAGGAAGGGGAAACTGGCTAACTCAAATAGTCATTAAAAATAAAGAGTTTTTATTGCACTGGCTCTCAATCTGGATGCATGTTAGAATCACCTGGGGAGCTTTTAAAAAATATGAATACCAGGGGCCCAGACCACTTAAGTAAGAATGTCTGGAGATGGGTCCTAATTATCAGTAAGCCTCCCAGAAAACTTGAATGGGCAGTCAGAGATGAGAACTACTGATCTATGGACTTGAAAAGTCTGGCTTCATGTGGCCTCTGAATTTGGTGAATCGGGGCTTTGACTTTGGTTCTTTGCTTTCCATGTCTGTTTTTGTCCTCAGATTGTTTTCTTCAAGGCACCAGAACTGCTGCTGGCAGCAGTCATGGCTCCACGCTTCTACAAGCATCTTCGGGGGAGGGGGGAGTGCTTTGCTTTAGTATAACTGGGCTTACTTTTAGCATTACTTATTCCTGACTAGGGACTGTGGATCACTAGGTGCTGAAAGATTTGAGCCTGGTTCACATGTTTATTCCCAAATTCACAATGATGATGAGGGCAAGGGGATACCTTGGATTGCCTTAGACTTCTAAAGCTAAAGGTGGGGTCACTCCCTTACAAACTGCTGGGCTTTTACAAAATGGGAGAGGGCTATGTGAAATCTCTTGGTTTTTATTTAAGTGCCCTTTAATATTATGTATTTGTGTATCAATTGTAAATAGGAAGAAATAAAAGAAGGAAGGGAGGGAGGGAGAAAAAGAGAGAGGAGAAAGGAAGAAGGAAATGAAGGAACAAGGGAAGAGAAGGACAAACATCTGTGGGAAAGGATAGATCCTGGTAGGGGAGCAACAAGTTCAAAGACTTTGATGTGAGAACGATTTGGAATGCACTGAGACTAGAAGGAAGGCTATTGTGGCCAGAGGGATAAGATGGTTCACAAAGATGCATATAGGTGTCTTCATCTAGGGCACAGTGGGCCAAGATAAGGACTTTGGATATCATAAGTGCAATGGAAAGCCACTAGGAAGTTTTAAGCAGTGTACTCTGATTTGTGTTTTCATGAAGAACACTCTGGCTGCTACGGCTTCACTCATGCTGGACTTTCCTGGTTTTTCTCTTCTCTCTCTGGCCAATCTTTTTTACTTAGCTTTATAAAGCTCACTTTAGTGGTCCACTTCCTATATATTGGCATTATTCATGGTGTTCAGTAATGGAATATTGATAAAAGAATTGTGGTATATATATAAGGAAAAAAACTAGGCCGGGTTTGGTGGCTTAGCCTGTAATTCCAGCATTTTGGGAGGCTGAGACGAGTGGACTGCCTGAACCCGTGGGTTCAAGACCAGCCCAGGCAACTTGGCTACACCTCATCTCTACAATAAATAAAAAATTAGCAGGGCATGGTAGCACACACCTATAGTTCTGGTTACTTGGAAGGCTGAGGCAGAAGGATTGCCGGAGCCTAGCAGGTCGATGCTGGGGTGGCCATGAGTGTGCCACTGTACTCCAGCCTCGGCAACAGAGTGAGACTCTAACTCAAAACAAATGAACAAAAAAACAAACAAAAAAGAAAACAAATAGATAGCCATTTAAAATTCTGCTATGGGGAGACTGGAGACAGAGAGAACAATTTAGAGGACAATATAGTTTAGGTAAGAGATGATGGTGCCTCAGGGGAGACATAGAAGCAGACTGATTCAAGCTATATTTGGAGGGTGGTCTAGTAGGAAGGTTGGCTTTCTTCTTCCCCTGGAGAACTGGGAACAAGCATTTTCCCTTATTTGACGTTAGACTGTACCAAATGTGCAATGATGCTCATAATCTTGTAAATTTAGTTAAAAGCTTTTTCTGTCACTGATATTTTTCATAAATAGAGTTTTAAATGGCCATCTAGTTTTTTTTTTTTATATGTACACCACAATTCTTTGACCAATATTTCATTCCTGAATACCGTGAAGAATGCCAATATGTAGGAAGTGGACCACTAAAGTGAACTTTACAAAGCTAAGTAAAAAGTACTGGCCAGAGAGAGAAGAGAAAAACCAGGAAGGTCCAGCATGAGTGAAGCCAAGTGAAAGCAATGTTTTAAGAAGAAAGGGGTTTTCAAGAGCTAAAGAGGGGTCAAGTAGTAAAAGGAAAGAACATAATCCACTGGCTTAGCATTCAAGAAGTCATTGGAGAGAAAAACATGCTTTTTTTTTTTTTTTTTGAGTTGGAGTCTCACTCTGTCACCCAGACTGGAGTGCAGTGACCGCTCCCGGCCACCACAGCCTCGACCTGCTGGGCTCCGGTGATTCTTCTGCCTCAGCCTTCCAAGTAGCTGGAACTATAGGCGCACGCTACCACATCTGGCTAATTTTTTGATTTATTGTAGAGATGAGGTCTCACCAAGTTGCCCAGTCGTGTCTTGAACCCTCGGGCTTAGGCAATTCACTCACCTCAGCCTCCCAAGGTGCGGGATTACAGGCTGAGTCACCGAGCCCGCTAAGACATGCTTTCAATAGAGTCGGGACCAAAACCATTTTGCAGTGGATTGAGGGGAGAGTAGAAGGTTCAGGAATGGAGGCAGTGAGTGAAGACAACTCTTAGGAACCTAGGGAGGGTAGGGAGAAGATAAAGTAGAAGCACAGGATGTGGGAGCAAAGTTTTTAATTATTTTTAAACTTGATTTATTTTATTCTGTTAGATAGGTCTGCTAGTAACTTTAAATGCTGAGATTGATAATTCATATAATGAGAAGAAATAACTGGTGGATATAGGCCTCTGTGTAGGTAAAGGAAATAGGATTCTAATCACAATTTGAGGGAAAGAGCCTTGGATGGGAGGGAAAATGCCTCTTACTTGTAGCAGGAAGGAAAGAAGGAAGAATGGGTGGAGATACAGGAAAGTTATTTGGGTGGGTGGACAGGGTACTGAGGGATTTTCTGTCTCAGGTTTTCTCTTTTCCTGAGGGGTGGTACGCAGGGAATGAAGAAGGAAGCATTAAGGTGGGTAATGGGAAGGCCAGTGATGTTGTGAACAATCTACGGTGGGGAGTGGAAAAGAGAAAGCCAACCAAGGAAACCAAGAATGATTTTTGTTTAGTGCTGAAGGTCCAATTGACTTTAGATGTCATAAATTTATATTCTATGTGATTGTGTGATTTTCCTCAGCCCTGGTTAGAATAGGACAAATTAGACATTTTGTTATAATTTTTAAAAATTTATTTTATATTTTATTTTTATTTTATTTAAAAAATGTGGGGTACCATTCAGGGTTAGGTATACAAGCAGACATCATACAGGTGAAGGTTGAGCCTTCCTTTGATCCCCACGTCACCTGGTTTGAGATCAGGTACCCTTATCGATGCTGTGTCCCCACCCCCACCCTGGCAGTATCCTATTACTACCAATCCCTTTCTTATAGTATTATGGTAAAAAATGTTCAGGGTCCGCTTATGAGTGAGAACATGTGGTACACTGTTCTTTGTTTCTGTGATAGATCACTAAGTACTGTAGATTCTAAATTCATCTAAGTTGCATGAAGTCCATATATTTGTCCTTCTTTATGGCTGTGTAATATTCCATTGTGTATATATACCACATTATTTTTTTATTCATTTCAGTTTCAATGAGTAACATGGTTTGTTCCATGTTTTTGCTATTGTGAACAGTGCTGCAATAATCATGTGTGTGAAGGTATCTTTTCTGGAAAATGATTTGAGTTCCTCCACGTATATACCCTGTAGGGGATTGCTGGGTCATATGGAAGATCAATTTCTAGTTCTTTTACAAATCGCCATACTGTTTTCCATAGAGGTCGAACTAGTTTGCATTTTCACCAGCAGTGTAGAAGCATTCTCTTTTCTCCACATCCTTGCCAGCATCTGTTGTTTTTTGTTTTCTTAATGATGGCCATTCTTACTGGGATTAGGTTGGTATCTCAGTGTGGTTTCGATTTGCATTTCTCTGATGATTAGTGAGGCTGAGCACTTGTTCATGTGTCTGTTGGCTGCCCATATATTTTCTTTTGAAAAGTGAAATTAGACATTTTTTTAAATGCATAATTTATTTATTAGCAAAAGCAAGTCACAGGTTAAATAATTTAATTTGATCCAAGGTCATAGGTTTTCTGGGCAGATGTAGCAGAAGGCAAGAAGTAGGAAAAAAAAGAGCAATGTCAAGAGAGATGTTGAAATGATGGATCATGGACCTGTAACTGGAAAGAAAAGAAAGAATTGATGGGGGCAACAAAGGTGGTTGAAGGGACTGAAGATTTTAATGAGGTAAAAAGCAATATGAGAGTAACTGGGGAAAAATTAAGAGGATATTCTGTTTTGGATATTTACAAACTTTATCTGTAAAATTGGAACAGTATATAATCATAATTAAAGCAATTAATGCTCATTGCTAATCTTATAACTGAGAATTCCTCATTCTTGAGCTAACTTACATTTGTTAGAATAAATGATACCCCTTTAACTAAATTGTTGTACAGGATGATATATGGGTGAGTGGTATATTGTCTGAGCCCTTTCACATCTTAGAATCTTTTTGTACTATCTTTACATATGAATTGCAATTTGGCTGAGTTCAGATTTTTTTTTTTTTTTTTTTTTGAGTTGGAGTCTCACTCTGTTGCCCAGACTGGAGTGCAGTGGCCACTCCCGGCCACCGCAGCCTCGACCTGCTGGGCTCCGGCGATCCTTCCGCCTCAGCCTTCCAAGTAGCTGGAACTA